>CM021101.1:285174775-285305843 GCA_007115665.2 Sequoiadendron giganteum | reverse complement strand
TGAGAGAGGGAAGGAGGGAAAGAGGGAGAGAGAGAGAATGAGGTATATAGGGATATGTAGGTAGAGAGAAGTAGAGAGGGAATGGGAGTTGGAGGGAGAGAGAGAGGTAGGTAGGTAGAGAGAGTAAAGGGAGATATAGATAAGTGGGGAGGGAAGGAGAGATGGATGAAGAGGTAGGGATCAAGGGAGAGATAAGGATTTAGAGAGAGGTGAGAGAGTCAAATAGAGAGAGAGAGATAGAGGTACATAAGGAGAGGGAGGGGGAGATAAAGGGAAGTAGAGAATGGAGGAGAGAGGGAAGAAGAGGTAGGGAGGGAGAGATAGGTGAGATAGAGAGAGAGGAGGGAGGGAGGAATATTTAAGGAGAGTGAGGTGAGATAGAGAGAGAAAGTAAAGAGGGAAGGGGTAGAGAGAGAGGTGAATGAGAGAAGTAGAGGCGTAATGAGGAAAAGAGAGAGGGAGAGAAAAAGAGGTATATAGGGGTAGGTTAGACAGAGAGATGTAGAGTGAATTTTGGTGGAAGAGAGAGAGGAGGGGGGATATGTAAAGATGGATAGTTTAGATAGATAGAAGGAGAGAGCTATAGGTAGAGAGAGTGCAAAGAGAGATAGAAATAGGGAGAGGGAGAGAGGAGAGCTAGAAAGAGGGGGAGGCAGGTAGAGACAGAGAGAGTATAGAGGGAGGAGATAGATAGAGAGAGGTGATAGAGAGAGAATTAGAGAGGGAAATAAGGTGGAGATATTGAAAGAGAGGAGGCAAGGAGGGAGAGAGAAATAGGTATAGAGGGACAACTAGGTAGAGAGAAGTAGATATGAAAGGATAGATATAGGGAGAGGTAGGGATGGAGAGAGAGGTGAGACAAAAATAGAGAGAGGTCTAGGTAGATAGAGGGAGAAGGAGATAAAGAGAAGTATAGAGGGGAGGAGAGAGGGAGGAAGAGGTAGGGATGGAGAGAGAGAGGAGGGAAGTATAGGTAGGGAGAGAGGGGTGAGATAGAGAGAAAGAGAGTAGAGAGGGAAGGGGAAAGAGAGAAGTGAGATAGGTGATAGATGTGTGATGGAGCTGAAAAGTACAGAGATAAGGAGGAAGGTGGAGAGATCGAGAAGGAAGGAGGGGGGAGAGAGAAAGATGAATAGAGCGATAAGTTAGATAGTGAGAACTAGAGAGAAAAGTTGGATGAAAGGAAGAGAGAGGGAGAGAGAGAGGGGGAGAAAGAGACGTGAGATAGAGAGAAGTTGAAAAGGAAGGAGAGAGAGGGGGAGATAGAGAAAGTTAGAGAGGGAGGGATGAAAGGAGAGATAAGTGAGATAGAGAGAACTAGAGAGGGAAGGAGAGAGAGATGGAAGCAAAGAGTGAGAGAGAAAGAGGGGAGAGAGAGGGAGAGGGATAGGTAGGTATAGAGAGAGGTGATATAGAGAGTAGAGAGATATATATAGAGATAAAAGGATAGGGATGGGAGATAGAGAAATGTAGAGAGGGAAGGAGGGAGGGACATATATTGGAGAGGGAAGGAGAGAGAGATGTACATGTAGAGACATAGTTCTTGATGTCAAGGAAGATATTGCTAGATAAAGGGATGGAGATAGTGAGAGAGAGAGAGGTCTAGAGAATAAGAGATGAAAATGAGTGAGATAGAGAGAGAAAGATGAAATTTGACCTCTTGAGTACTAAAATTTGATCTCCTAATTATTGAAATTTGACATGTTGATTACTAAAATTTGACTAAGTCTGAAATTTTTAAGATCTTCCAAAAACTAGAATTTCCATTATAACTCCTAGAGATATGAAACCACTCTCAAACATCCTACCTATATATACATGAAATATAACTTAAAGTATAAGAAAGTAAATGTCCATATGTAAATGACAACTTATACTTAAATTTTTATTTCATGTATATAGTTTACTTGACAGAGAAAGCGAAAATCAAAGAGTTTACAAAAATGCATTCCAAAAGTCATGAATGACATTTGGCACTCGCCAAATTTGGTGCACACCAAATTTTCCGCACACCAAATGAAGTAGCCCATTTGGTGCATGCCAAGTTTGGAGAGCGCCAAATTTGGAGAGCGCCAAATAAGTTGCATTGGGAAATACCAACCCTATGGGTTGGATTTTGCATTGGGCATCCGACCCAAAGCTTTGGACAACCATTTCATGAAAATGACATGATTTTTTGAAAGGGTACTCAATTTCTTCATATTTTTGTGTGTGCTCCCCATCTCATTTTCAAGTCTTTCAATGCAAGTTTATAAAAAAACCATGATAGCATTAACCTCTCTCTTAGCTATCTAAATATATAAATTTTTTTTCATTTTTATTTAGTTAAGGTTTTGATCCATGGCCTCTATTGTAAATGCCTTCGTTTTTGGTCAAAAACCAACATGTGCTAGGTTTAGTATATATTTTTATTCCTTCATCGGAACGTGAAACAAATTACATTTTCTTAGACTAGACTCCATTCTACACATGATGAAAAAAAAATCAATTTTCGATTAGTTTGCAAAAAAATTGGGGGCGAGCACGCTCAAATTTTAGCTTTTCAGGATGTGTCCACTTTGAAAATTCATAAAATATTATATATTCATTAAAAAAATATCCAAAAGAATGAGGATTAGTTACATGGTGTTATCTAATTTCTCACCGTTGGGATTTTTGAAATTCTAGAAAAAAATTAATCAAAAAGGGGGGAGTCCTCAGGCGCTATGCTATTTTTTTTTATAAAAAAATGACCTATTTTGGCCCCCCCCCTTTTTGAGACCCTTAATCTTCATTAATTTTAAAAAAAAATTGTAGCTTAGAAACTAGACTTAGAGCACTTCAACTTTTTTTCTTGCCGCATCTTGAAATTTTGAGCGTAACTATCCCTAGTTTCTCATGCAAATCAGATTTTGCTGATTTTAGAAAAAAAAAGTGGCATCTTAAGAGCCAAAATTATGTCACATATTGGTGCACTTACCCAAAACTAAACCTTAATTCAATGCAAGCTTTAACTAAATGACCTAGAAATGCAAATGAAACAAAACCAAAATTTTGTAG
The DNA here is from genome assembly GCA_007115665.2 of Sequoiadendron giganteum. Lineage (NCBI taxonomy): Eukaryota > Viridiplantae > Streptophyta > Pinopsida > Cupressales > Cupressaceae > Sequoiadendron > Sequoiadendron giganteum. Next base: position 285,302,804 of record CM021101.1, on the reverse strand, counting down.
GATGGAATGCGTGCACCTAGGAATCTGAAGATGGCTAGAAGGGGGTCTGAAATGCTGGAAATTCAGACTTTTTGACCTACTAGGACTCATTCACCAATCTAGGTGAATCAGTCCCAGATCTAGGTTTCTGGTTATGAACAGGTTTCAGGAAAAAGGGTATCTGAATCTACAAAAATCTTGAAAATTACCTATGTGTGTAAATATATGGAAATAACAAATAAGTTAAATAACACACCCCTGAAAAATTATATCAAAGAATCTAATTTAAAACTAAATAAACTTCAAACCCAAAAAAATCTTCAAAACCATCCTGTTGTCCTCTATCTCGAAGGATTTGTTTTAAGTTGCTTGCTCTCAGATTCTATAAGAAGAAGCTCAATAGAATGACAACCTAGAGAATGAGATGATATGAAAAATGCATTCTTATGCTAAATGGTGTAAGATAAAGTTATGCTAAGATATGAAGCTAAGATAATGAAACTATGAACAAATTATGCAAGCTATTCTACCATGATTATTTATGTTAAGATGATTAAAGCTAAGATGTTATCACTATGATTATGAAATCTAGGATATTAAGATGCTAAATGCTTGATTATTGAACTATAATTCTCACGCTATGCAATCGGGATTTTCAAAGTACAAAGAGGTCATATTTATATATTTTCAAAGGCAAAGGGTGAGTTGGATAATATCAACGATTGATATTGAGTCTAGTGAGATGAATGGTCGAAGATCGAGAGGTTCGAGAGAAAGATGGAGGCTAGAGAGAAAGAAGGAAGATGTTTCCTCCTACAAAACCTTTTCCATTCAAAAATGAAGGAAGATGGCCATTTGTCACCTTTTAGTTATGAGAGTTAGTTGGTAGTTGAGGATAATTCAACAATTAAATAATAAAATTATTTAATTTCGTGTGACATGTGGATTTGGAAGCTTCCATAATTAAATATTAAAAAATATTTAATTATGTGTGAAAAGTGGATAAGAAGTTTATAATTAAATATTTAAAATATTTAATTATATGTGAAATGAGAATTTAAAGAAATTATGATGGTTTATGGATTTAGAAGAATATTTACTCTATTTGAATTAAAAAAAATCAAATTTAAAGAAATCGAATAATTAATTTAAATAAACTATAAAATTTATCTAATTAATTAATAGGAAAATAGAAACATGATAATAATTGAATAAACTTATTTATTTAATTAGAATAAAAAAATTAGAAAATGAAAAATATAAATAAATAATTAAATTTATTTATATGTAGATTGAATTAGAAAATTAATTAAATAACTTGTATTTAATTAATTACCAAACTTAATATGATGTGCCCATTTTTAGGTGTATATATTTTTTCCCTCTTTGAAGTGATGTGTTTTACGCATTGCTTCAAAGAAAAATTCAGATAAAGAAAATTTGCCCCAGACTTTGAAAAATTGATTGATGATATCCTATGCCCCCTCGAGAGATAAATCGCGTGCTTGTGGAATTTTTGAAAATGTAGAATGATTTGATGTAGTTTTGTTGATATATATTTTGATGAAAATGTATAAAAGGTCTCCTTGGATGAAATAGTTGTCAACTGAGTGAAAAATTAAATTATAAAAATAACACCCCCTTAATTCCTCCCTTAAAAGGTGTAAAAAGGTAGAAAGTCATTTTCATTTTCACTATTGCATTGTGGTGATTCGAGAGCTCTGAGTGATGAAAGAAGAGATGGTGATTCATTACAAGAGACATAGATTCAAGAGAGTATGTTGACATCAAAGACTGGCTGTGTATGGACCCCTAGTAAGATTCTAAACCACTTTTGTGATTTTGCTTCATGAAATTCATACGTATTGTTAAATTTTTGAAAATTTTCTTGTTGTTTTAGCACATAGAAATGAGATTTAGCGCATGTGATCCATATTATAGCACATAGATTAGTTTATATAGTGCATACAAAGTAGCACATTTAGGTGATAGGCTAGCACATACCATGAATAAAGAAGCGCATAGGTAGGTTTAGCGCTTTCCATGGATAAAGTAGTGCATACATTAGGGGCTTTAGCGCATATATAGGTTTAGTGCATCAATCCAATAGTCTAGAGAATTTTCTGAATTGGTCCATAGATTGTCTGTTTTAGTGCATCCATGGTATTTTTGATGGTTTTGAATTTTTAACCTACAAATTCTTGATTTTGAGGATCATTTCAAGAATAATTGTGATTGCTTGATGTTGTTGCTATATTAGACAACTGATTTGATAGAATTGATTAGCATCAAGAATAATGGATCTGATTTTTGTGATGATTTGGTAAATTTGTCTTCATATTCAAATGAAAAACAAATAGTAAAATGATTGATTTGAATGTTGATAAATTTGGCTTCCTGATAAAACACCAATAGTATGATGAGTTGATGCTGATTTGATGTGTTTATTTGATATTTGGATAAATTTTGTTTCAAGAATGAAAAACAAATAGTAGATGGATATAGTTGAATTTGATAAATTTTCCTTCTTGATGAAACATGAATAGTAATAATGATCAAATATGATGTGTAGATAAATTTTTCTTCATGGTTGATGAAAAACAAATAGTAATGATGATATTGATGACGTGCTTTCATTTCATTTTTTTGATTGCATGATGTGATTTCATGCATGATGTAATTCCCTGATGGATTGATTGTATTGCCATGATTTTGTGATTTGGTTAATTTATATTGATATGATGTATAGGAGGATTTTAAGATCCTCCACATTAGAGAGAGATTCCCTAGGACCTGGGAGATGATCCATAGATTGACGCAACCTAAGATTGGTGTGATTGTCAGATTTGGGTTAGGATCTTTACTTAGGATCCCTTAGTATAGGATCAATAGGGGGTTACTGACAACATTAGCAGAGCGGTGGCATAGTGAGCATAACACCTTCCATTTTTGCACTGGTGAGATCACAGTGACTCCTGAAGATGTGTATAGGATATTGGGGATTCCAGTGGTAAGTGAGATTGTGGTCTATGACCACAAGGAGGTTGGTGGTACCCATGCCTTATGAAGAGTATTCCAAGATGTGACCATTAGTGGCTATGAGATTCCAAGGAGAGATATGGTTTCGGGTTATGCCCCACTTCCCTTAGTGTTGGTTGGATTTATTGGTGGCTTCTTGTGTCCTGACCGTAGGTCGAAGGGACTGTCGATGGGATAGGGTTAGATTCTAGAGTCGATATTTCTCCATCAGACTAGGTATGCATGGGGTTCATGCATGTTGGCCCACCTATACCATGATTTGCATCAGGTGGTGTATATGGGGGGAAAGAGTATATCCTTCAGAGTTACTCTATTAAAAATATAGCTTCAGGAATATATTGCGATTACCTACCCATTTGTAGAGATAGACCATCATGTGTGTCGTCCATATGTATATGCTTACTCAAGTCCACTTGCCCAGCCTAAGCTGGGTAAGTTGGAGTATTAGAGGAGGGTATTGGATGATATGGATACAGTTATATGGAGACCGTATTTAGACTATGAGGCCTAGGATGAGGATTACATTGAGATGCCCTATTTTAGCCTATCAAGATATCTTATTGGGAGGACCCCCTTTATTATAGAGAGATTTTTGGTTATGCGGGTGCTGAGGTAGTTTGGGAGAGTATAGGTGATGCCACAGGGAGTGGCACTTTACGCCAGGTGGAGGGAGGATGTTGGGGAGTGGGGAACATTTATTTCATATGAGGCGGAGAGGGCAGAGTATCTAGGACTACAACTGAAGATATGGGATTATACACCGGATATTACAGATACTCGTATGATGAAGGAGTACACCCAGTACTTCCACACACATCCTTTCTTGAGGTTGTCGAGTCTTGATTAGCCCACTCCATTTCTTGATATTCCAACATTACAACATGTGAGGAGATGAAATATGGATGAAGCAAGGGCAAAGGAGGCTAGTGGAGGATGAGGGTGTTGGTGGGGATGATGAGGATAGTGGTGATGGAAGTGATGACAAGGATAGTGATGATGGAGATGGGGGGAGGTGACTGCCCATTTTGGATTTTCAAGTTGTGAGGTGGCCAAGGACTATGAGGGTGGCAGAGCAGCCAGAAGTGGTTCCATCTCATGTTACTATCAGGGCTCCATCCCGACAACAATAGAGCCAAATAAATAGCTTACAGGCACAAGTGCAAGCTCTTTAGGGCCAGTTAACACAGGCACATGTTTTTATCACACAGCTAAAGGAACAAATGATACAACCACCACCTCTAGATCCACAGGTGGCTCAATTGATTGCAAAGCAAGACAACTTGAGGCAACACTGCTAGCAGGTAGAGGGTGTTGTGGAGAGGCTTATGAAGAGTTTGGAGGGAACCTCCATTGGGGAGGTTGTGGCAGAGGGGTTGGAGACTACTCGAGAGGTGGATTATTATCGGATGAGGTATGAGGAGGCAGTGCATCTCGAGCAGCAGGTCATGTAGACACTCCAGGAGTCATTCTAGGAGTGTGAGCAGGGGTGTGTCAAGTAGATGAGATCCAAGGACAAGTGGTGTAGGTGGCAGTGGTCAAGTTAGATCAACTCCTTCTGTGGGCAGCAACAACTAGTGCCTCATTGTGATATAGTCCCGGTTTTGATGTTCACCATTGATGATGTATATTTGATGATCTTTGTATACACATTCATTTTTGTCACATTTCATGTATATCTCTCTTTACATTTGATATCATTGCACATTTGGACATTTATTTTATGAGATTATATGATATGCAATAGTGATTTTTGATCTTATATGCATGTATCTATTTTATTTTATGATTGATGTTCATGTATGCATTTCTATTTCTATATGTTATGTTTCTTATGATTATGCCATGATGATGTATTTTTATGGATAATGATCCTTGCAAATGGATATATTTGATGATGATTCATATGCATATGATATGATAGTGATGATGTTTATGACTTAGATGAATAACGATTATGATGTGATGACCTATGTATGGATCTTATATGCGTTTTAGATGGACCATGATGAAAAATATGTTATGACGGTTATGATCTATTGATGAATGATGCTAATAATATATAAATGATTCAAATGAAAAATGAATGATTTCATGATGTATGGAAAATGTTATGATTTTATTATGTAAATGATACCTAGATGTTTTAATCATTTCCTATAGATGATTATGGATGCAAAGATATGATGAAAATGTTGTGATGAAATGGATTCACTTTATTATTTTTTGTTCTTTTCCAATGTATGGTTATGTATAATATATAATGATGCAATGATGTTAATGTGTTATTTTGAAAATGAAAATGATAATGAATGGAAATGAATGATTTGAAAATGATAAATAATGATGATATGAAAATGAATGATATGAAAGTGAATGAAAATGAAAATGATAAATGGAAAACAAAACAAAATGATAATGATACAAAAGATGCAAATGGAATGATTTATGCCAATGTCAAAATGTACTCAATCTTTGTTCAGAGAGATATATTGCTTTTGATGTCCTTTCAACCTCTAAAATCCATTACACAATTGCAGAATCAAAAATGAATGCAATCTATATTAATCATGGAAACTTAACTATGCAAAAATTAACTATGCAAAATGAACTATACAAAATTGTCATTCTGTGAACCAACTTTATGCTTGTTTATTATCATTGAGCTTTTGAAATGTTGGAAGTTAGTATAAGCATCAAAGGGGATATTCGCACCAATGATGACCTGAGTACAAATTTCATGCTTTTTGATATAGAAAGATAATACAAGCATCTAGGTAGAATTGAACAGAGATGACTCTAGTATTGCTTGCGTAAACAAACAAAATTTAATTGCTTTCCTATGCAAATTCGCTAATGTCATCAATGATACTTTTGTAAACCATGTCTCATGAAAAATTTGCATAGTAATAATGATTAAATTATAGACAAAAGAAAAAGAAAAATCGTACTCCTTTGTTACTCTACTTCAGTACATCATTGAGCCACTCCAGAGATATGATGTCATAAAATTACAAAATAATAGCTCAACTTATGCTTTAAGTGTTCCAATCATTTATTCAGATTAAGATCACCCAGTTTGATCTAAAAACCTAATGTGATATTGTCTGATAAGCGTTTTGATCATGTATGATTGATTGCCAAATGTTGTCTTGTCATGGTGTTTTTTTTTTGTTTGCTCCATTTGTTGTACTACTATTTGTCTATTGTGATAGCTCAAAAGTTAGTTGCCCTTGTTGAGTCTGTACTTTGCTCCTAGTTAGACACAACTGATTATTATGGATATGTACAAAGTTCACCAAATCGTGATGAAACATGATTGCCTCCATGCCGAGTAAATGATGGTAGATATGATTCTGCTAGGATGGTTATGATGATATGATGGAGGACATGAACTAATAGATGGAAGATCCAAATAGCGCCTGATTGTCAAGTTTTCAACATTTATTTTTATTACACTTTTTCATGTTTTTCAGATTTTTTTGGCTGTTACCAAGACGCCTGTTTGCCAGGTTTTCATCAAGGCAACCATTTTTTGGGTTTTTTCACTTTTTTTTTTAATTTTCTTTTCTGAATTTTCTCTTTTTTGCATTTTTTTTTTTGGTTTTTTTGTTGTCACCAAGATGCTTTTTTGTCAGGTTTTCATCAAGGCGGCCATTTTTCTAGGACATTTTCTAATTTTTTATGGATTTTTTCAGAACTTTTTATGTTGCTTTTGGATTTTTTCAGGACTTTTTATGTTGTTTTGTTCAAACATAAAAATTATTAAGATGAATGATATTGATTGAATCTTCAAACAGGTCCCCTTTAGGTGTAGATAGTTGATAAGCTCCATAAGCATTTACTACAATAATGATAAATGGACCAAGCCAATTTGGTTCAAACTTTCCTTTCTTCTCCCTATCTTGTGGAAATAACAAATAAGTTAAACAACACACCAATGAAACATTATATCAAAGAATCTAATTTAAAACTAAATAAACATCAAACCCAACAAATTCTTCAAAACCATCCCATTGTCCTCTATCTCCAAGGATTCATTTTAAGCTAATTACTCTAAGATTGTATAATAAAAAGCTCAATAGAATGACAACCTAGAGAATGAGATGATATGAAAAATAAATTCTTATGCTAAGATATGAAGCTAAAATAATGAAACTATGAACAAATTATGCAAGCTATTCTATCATGATTATTTATGTTAAGATGATGAAAGCTAAGATGTTATGCTATGATTATGAAATCTAGGATATTAATATGCTAAATGCTTGATTATTCAACTATAATTATCACGTTATGCAACCAAGATTTTCGAAGCACAAAGAGGCCCTATTTATAGATTTTCAAAGGAAAAGGCTGAGTTAAAAAAGATTAGTGGTTGATATTGAGTCTGATGAGATGAACGGTGGAAGATCGAAAGGTTGGAGAGAAATATGGAGGCTAGAGACAAAGAAGGAAGATGTTTCCTTCTACAAAACCTTTTCCATTCAAAAATGAAGGAAGATGGCCATTTGTCACCTTTTAGTTATGAGAGTTAGTTGGTAGTTGAGGAAAATTCAGCAAATAAATAATTAAATTATTTAATTTCATGTGACATGTGGATTTGGAAGCTTCCATAATTAAATATAAACAATATTTAATTATGTGTGAAAAGTGGATAAGAAGTTTCTAATTAAATATTTAAAATATTCAATTATATGTGAAATGAGAATTTAAAGAAATGATGATGGTTTATGGATTTAGAAGAACATTTAATTTATTTGAATTAAAAAAAATCAAATTTAAAGCAATAGGATAATTAATTTTAAAAAAGTATAAAATTTATTTAATTAATTAAGAGGAAAATAGAAACATGATAATAATTAAATAAACTTATTTATTTAATTAGAATAAAAAAATTAGAAAATGAACAATATAAATAAATAATTAAATTTATTTATATGTAGATGGAATTAGAAAATTAATTAAATAACTTGTATTTAATTAATTACTAGACTTAATATGATGTGCCCATTTTTAGGTGAATACATTTTGCCCCTCTTTGAAGTGATGTTTTTTACGCATTGCTTTAGAGAAAAATTTAGATAAAGAAAAATTTCCCCAAACTTTGAAAAATTGATCGATGATGTCCTATGCCCCCTCAGGAGATAAATCACGTGCTTGTGGAATTTTTTATGTTTGTGATGACTTTTTAAAATGTACAATGATTTGATGTAGGTTTGTCAATTTATCTCTCGATGAAAATGTATAAAAGGTCTCCTTCGATGAAATATTCATCACCTCAGTGAAAACTAAAATTAAAAATAAAACCCCCTTAATTACTTCCTTAAAAGGTGTAAAAGGTTAAAAAGTCGTTTTCATTTTCTCTATTACATTGTCATGGTGATTGGAGAGCTCTGAGTGACTGCATAAGAGATGGAGATTCATTACGAGAGACATAGATTCGAGAGAGTACATCAACATCAAAGACGAGCTGTGTATGAACCCCTAGTAATATTCTAGACCACTTTTGTGAATTTCATACAAATTGTTAAATTTTTGAAATTTTTCTTGTTGTTTTGGTGCATAGAAATGAGGTTTAGTGCATCGATTAGCTTATATAGCACATACAATGTAGTGCATTTAGGTGATACGCTAGCACATACCGTGAATAAAGTAGCACATAGGTAGGTTTAGCACTTTCCATGGATAAAGTAGCACATACACTAGGGGCTTTAGCGCATTGGTCTAATAGTCTACTACATAGACATGATAGATTAGCACATTTTCTAAATTGGTGCATTCACCTACTATTTTAGCGCATCCATGGAATTTTTTGGCACATTTTCTAAATTGACGCATAGATTGTCTATTTTAGCTTATCCATGGTTATTTTGATGGTTTTGACAGTTTAAACTACAGATTCTTGATTTTGAGGATCATTTCAAGAATAATTGTGATTGTTTTATGTTGTTGCTATATTAGACAACTGATTTGATAAAATTGATTAACATCATGAATAACAGATCTGATTTTTGTCATAATTTGGTAAATTTGTCTTCATGTTGAAATGAAAAAAAAATAGTAAAATGATTGATTTGAATGTTGATAAATTTAGCTTCCTGATGAAACACCAATAGTATGACTAGTTGATGTTGATTAAATATGTGTTGATTTGATATTTGGATAAATTTGCTTCCAAGAATGAAAAACAAATAGTAGATGGATGTAGTTGAATTTGATAATTTTTCCTTCTTGATGAAACAAAAATAGTAATGATGATCAAATCTGATGTGTAGATAAAATTTTCTTCATGCTTGATGAAAAAAAAAATAGTAATGATGATATTGATGATGTGCTTTCATTTGATTTTTCTGATTGCATGATGTGATTTCATGCATAATGTACTTCCCTGATGGATTGATTTTATTACCACGATGTTGTGATTTGATTGATTTATATTCATATGATGTATAGGAGGAATTTAAGATCCTCCAGATTAGAGAGAGATTCCCCAAGACCTAGGAGATGATCCCTAGATTGACACAACCTGAGATTGGAGTGATTGTCAGATGTGGGTTAGGCTCTTTACTTAGGATCCCTCAGTATAGTATCAATAGGGGGTTACTGACAACATTATCAGAGCGGTGGCATAGTGAGAATAACACCTTCCATTTGCCTACTGGTGAGATCATAGTGACTCTTGAGGACGTGTATAGGATATTGGGGATTCTAGTGGTAGGTGAGATTGTGGTCTATGACCACAAGGAGGTTGGTGGTACCCATGCCTTACAAAGAGTATTCCAAGATGCAACCATTAGTGGCTATGAGATTCCATGGAGAGAGATGGTTTCAGGTTATTCCCCACTTCCCTCGATGTTGGCTACATGTATTGGTGGCTTCTTCTGTCCTGACCGTAGGTTGAAGGGATTGTTGGTGGGATGGGGTCAGATTATAGAGCATATGATTATCCAATAGACTAGGTATGAGTGGGGTTCATGCATGCTATCCTACCTACACCATGATTTGCATCAGGTGGTGTATATGGGGGTGAAGAGTATATCTTCCGGAGTTACTCTATTACAAATCTATACGTTGGAAAATATTGTGATTTCCCACCCATTTGTAGAGAAAGACCATCTTGTGGGTTGTCCTTATGTTTATGCTTACTCAGGTTCACTTGCCTAGCCTAAGCTGGGTAAGTTGGAGTACTAGAGGAGGGTATTGGATGATATGGATACAGTTATTTGGAGACCATATTTAGACTGTGAGGCCTGGGATGAGGATGACATTAAGATGCCCTATTTTGGCCTATTGAGATATCTTATTGGGAGGAACCCCTTTATTATAGAGAGATTTTTGGTTATGCGAGTGCTGAGGAAGTCTGGGAGAGTACATGTGATGCAATAGGGAGTGGCACCTTACGTTAGGTGGAGGGAGGATGTTGGGGAGTGGGGCCCATTTATTTTATATGAGGTGGCGATGGTAGAGTATCTGGAGTACAGTAAGAGATATGGGATTATAGACCAGATATTGCAGATGCTCGTATGGTAGAGGAGTATGCCCAGTACTTCCACAAACATCATTTCCCGAGGTTGTCGAGTCTTGATGAGCCTATTTTGTTACTTAATGGTCCAACATTATAGTTTTTCAGGAGACAATAGATGGATGAGGCATAGGAAGAGGAGGCCGGTAGAGGAGATGAGGGTGTTGGTGGGGATGATGAGGATAGTGATAATAATAGTGATGTTGGAGATGATGGAGATGGGGGGATTTTCATCATTACATCTAGCCCCTACTTTAGCTCCCATATGAATCTACATGCATATGCAACCTAAAGGACTCAGGAGTAAACTGTGTTTCATAAAAGGTGAACTGTAGATTTTTGTGGAAAGAGGTTACTCTCTTGTACTTCTAGGGATTTTCACCTAAAAGGAGAGAGGTCTTTCTACCCAAAGGGAATCTATGTGTTCATTCAAGATTAACACTAATGGGGTTGAAATGTGTCTAAATGAAATGTCCTAAATGCAATAAACTGATAAAAGAGATTGAATACTAATGTAAAACTATTGAAATGCAAGATGTTTGAAAACACAATGCTATATGTAAATAACCTAAGAATGTAAACAAACAACAAAAAAAATGAAAAAGAATGGAGATGTGCACCTATAATCTGGAATGTGTTGGACAGGAGCTCTATAACCCTTCAGAATTTGTTTTTAAGGCCAACTAGGACACTTACGCCAAGCTGGGCAACTCAGTCTGGCTTTAGGGTGATTGTGTCAGAACAGGTTTAGGGAAACTAGGTATCTAGAACTACAAAAAACACTTTTTGGGCCCAGTAGTGGGACTAATTCACCAATGATGGTGACTTATTCCACCTTGAGAATTTGGGAATCTTGGAAATGAAATTTGTAGCTCCCAGTCTATACTTTGGTTCTTGACAGGTGTACGGATCTGAATCCATGGACTTTGACTTGTAGGTGATCTCCAATCTTATTTCAAGGTTTTTTTTACTTTGAATTATTATGACACCTTTTAACACCTTTCTCTTTGAAAAATATTCATCCAAGACCTACAAAAAACACATATAAAGAGGGGAAAAGGGTTAAGGGTTAGAGAATAGGGTTTGCCTTAATCAAACCCCATTTTGGTAATCAATCCCTTGAAAATGAAATAAAATAGAAAGATAATGATTATTGAACAACATGAAATGCTACAACTCACCAAACCCTTGATGTAGAAGTATGAAGATATGTAAGTAATAAATCCAATGGATGAATGCTTGATTGCTTGATTTCTTGATTGGGAAGATAGATATCTCAATCATGAGAGAATGAGGAGGTTGAAAATGAGGGGAAAACCCTTTTATTTAAACATGATTTTCCCTAATTCCCAAAAAATACCTCATCACGGGCTGACCTCAAGGTCTAGAGAACAATATCCAACTAGAATATTAAAATAATTTTTTATTTTTAAGCCAGATGGGACTAAGTCGCCCAAGGTGGCAACTTGGTCCTACCAGGGAAATTTTATTGGGTGTCAAAAATTAAAGTGTATTTAATGTTGTTTAACGAGATTATTCTCTGAAACACACTTAAGTAAGGCCTATAAGTGCATTAAGGGGCCATTTAAACATAAGAAAGGGTCAAATTATTGATGATAAGCCTAGAAAAGTGTGAGAGTTTGTTACAACTCCTTACAACACTTTGAAATAAGGCTTGGTAACTATAAAACGAGGTTGGTTAGGTGAATTATAATAGAAAGGTCCTAGAAAAGTGTGAAAGTATGTTACAACAGTTCACAACACCTTTATAAGACATAAGATTTTGATTAATTTATAAGCATTCAAGACCTACTCTGAATGTGTTGGCCACATTGCAACACTAAATCTATGTAAAATTAGGCCAAAATCCATAAGAAAGTCCCAAATGAATGTGAAAATGTCTAAGGATACATTCTTTTATGTTACATTTAGTCCCCACTTTAGTGAGAGGATGAACTTGCTTCAAACTCACACTAAAGTAGCCCAACATGCATATCATGAAGAGGGATCAAAATACACTCATGCTCACAAGATGAGACAAAAATAATCAAGAGGGATGATCAAGCCTCCATGATTAAGATCCCATGGTAAACCAAACATTAGCATAGAGGAACACACAAGAGAGTGATGTAAAAGAGTGAAAGGGAAAAGGAAAAATAAAGTTGGATCAAGCTTTGACTGTTTGTTGAGCTAGTTGTGGATAATATCTAAGTTCTTTGTCAAAGAGGATGTATTATCACTCTAAGGTGACATAACTCATGGCTGTCTATCGAGTGAGAAGGCCCAAAAAGGTGAGAAACATACACTCATGGCTGGTATGCACTCACACACACAGAGATGTCTATAGGGAAAGTCATGTTGCTGGTTGGGCTTCCCACTTAACTACACCAAAGTTATATCTCCTAATATCTTTAATAAGGCACCACAAAATAAAATGGCATTTCGAGATTCACGAGACAAGAAAAACTTCATATTCTTGGAGCTCATGAACAAACATAAGATGGCACCACAAGCATGCAAGTTGTGTTATGCAAGGTGGCCATATAAAAAATACAAAATGAAACATGTAAAAGAATGTTCAAAGTAATATTTCTTAGTTCATGCGAGGTCTTTAACTTAGGGAAAATTGTGTCTAATGTCTCCAGGAGAGGATCGATCAAAGAATAGAAAAATTGCAACTTAGGGGATGTAGTGTGTTGCATCAGGCCACCAAGAGGAATGTAATATGCTAAGATAGATCACACCTATGAAGAACATTACACCCAATGTCATCCACAAAGTGAAATATGCATCGTACAAAATAATAAGGCTGCACTAAGAACCAAGAAAAAAAATGCAAAGGAAATAATGTCAATGTATGCCCCCACTTTCAAGGAATTTCTACACATCATACTATGAGCAATTAATTTAAAGTAGATAAATAAAAAATACAAAAAAAATAAAAAAGAGACATGAGAGCCAACTTGGAAAGCCCCTATGCCAAGTGATATGTTTTCGAGTAAGGCTAAATCATGCGAAAATAAAGAAAAGAAAAGGAAAGGGGTTGCGTACAAAATGAAAACACCAAACACATAAGGGATCTATGGATTTGGGGTCAATATGTTTGTTGGTGCAATGTTTATTTAGAGAGATCGAAACTGTCATCATCCCCCAAATACACATAGAACTGGAAGAAGGACACAAAGAGAGAGAAAATAAACAAAAAATAAAAAAAAATTTGGGTCAACATGGAAGAGACATAGGGTGTCTCGACGCTTTGCATCATCCCCAAAAGGACAAGAAAAGCCAAAAAAAAAAAGGTGAAAGAAAAATGAAAAGATATTGGGTCAACATGAAGGATACATGGAATGTCTCAATGCCTTACATCATCCCCAAAAGGAAAACACAAGAAAAAGAAAAAGGCAAAAATAAAAGAGGCCTTTTGGGTCAACATGAAAGGGACATTTCGGTCTCAATTCCGTTCATCATCCCCAAAAGGAAGACAAAACAAAAGAAAAAGGCAAAGAAAAAGAGGCTTTTGGGTCAAGATGAAGGAGAAATTGTGGTCTCAATGCCTTGCATCATCCCCAAAAGGAGAACAAAAGAAAAATAAAAAGAGGCCTTTTGGGTCAACATGAAGGAGAAATTGCGATCTAAATTCCTTCCATCATCCTCAAAAGGAAGACAAAACAAAAGAAAAAGAGAAAAAAAAGTGAAAGTTCAAATGAATGACATATAGAAGAATGAGGGTACAAATAGAAGAATGTCACAAAGAGAAAGAAAATCAAACATAACTATACGGGGGATCACAACATGCACACACAAAAGAAAAAGAAAAAGAAAAATGCAAAAAGACTAGTAAGGAAAATGCAAGTCAATCATCGAGCAAGTCATCCACCTCCCAATCTTGTTCAATGTATTGTGAGGGCAAGCAACTGGCTAGAGGGACAATAACAATTGTATAACTAGTATCAAAGTCAATACTCATCCTAGGAGAATTATCATGCAAGCTCATATAAGAGGAAAACAATGTGTTCAAATCATTATGCACCTCTTCATCAATTTTAGCAATCTCGTCATCATCGTCATCTAGATTAATCATAATAAAAGGATGAATAATGATGTTAGTTGAAGCATGTAACTCTGGTTGTAATTTTTGTATAGGATCGATTTTTTTTAGTTGGGGGTAGGATCATCATGCATTGATTTTGTCAAGTTTGGATTATGCGTTTCTTTATTTTCTTCTTCATGTAACTTGTGAGCAAGAGCACAACGTCGATGCCTACGCTCCCTAGCACCTTTATTTCTCTTGATTTTATTGTCGAGTTGCATTTGTGAAGGAGCAGGTTGGTCAATCATAGGTTGATTTTATTCCCTAAGGGGAGGAACAAAAGTAACCATGGAAGGTTGTTCATCCACTTTCTCCTTTTCTTTGTAAACGTGTTTTATGCGAGGAGGCATGATAAAGTTATTTTCACAATCTCTAGGTCTCTTGGATGATGTACATGAAGTTTTAGGTGTTGGTTGAGTTTGATTGTGTGTTTCTTGTTCAGGTTGGAACATTTTCTCATCTAGGATAGGAATGTCAGATGTGGATGGAGAGATGTTGCGAAACTAGACAATTTAGCTATTTTCTTTGCTTTAAATTTTTGGGAAGCAATGAAAAATATTTCTTTGTGAGGCGTGATGGGTTCCATGGGTTTGCGCCAAAAGGATTATAAGGAAATTTTCTCTTTGGAATACAAGGGGTTAAAGATGCTATGGTGGACACTGAATATGTAATTTTCAAAGGGAAACTTTAAGCATTTGTGAAGAACCGAAGGAACATCTTTCATTGACCAAAGCCATGGATGGCCTAGCCTCAAATGAATTTGGTCCAACTGTGGGATGATGGAGAATGTAACATCCAATGTTTTAGGTCCTATTTGTAATTGAAGGATGATTGATCCTATTGTAGGGAAAGAAAAACCATTTTGTGTTTTGATCCATGCTTTAGGTTTATCATAGTCATCTTGATAAAGATTATGTAATACAAAAATTCCTTGGTGATCACATTCTCTCCATAGATGGCATCTATTAATATCCCATTAGTGGGCTTGTCATAGATACAGTCAGCTATGTAGAGAGGACCATCGGGGATATTTTTATGTCTTGAGAGGAGAAATTAATATCAAGAGATGTCTTAGGTTGGCCTTTATGAGTGATAACATCTATCGCACCTACCATTTCATCCATAGGATTAGCATGGGTCACATGCAGGGTAGAATTAGAATATGCATCATCGTCATTGGTAGCAACATTCATCACATCAAGCTTTGGAGTTTCACTAGCTTTGACAAATGAAATATTATGTTTAGGCATTGGATTTGTGAAAATCTGCAAGTTTTGATTTGGAGGAGCAACAAACTTATTACCATGATCATTAATACCTACAATGGATAGACGACCAAAATCAATGAGGTCTTGAATAGAATTCTTAAGACGCTTGCACTGTTCCATGTCATGTCCATTTTTTTTATGAAAATGGCAATAAGCATTGGAGTTAAAGTTTGGAGGTAAAGGATTAGTAGGATCGAGTGTGTGAATGGCAGGCAAGGTAATCATTTGTTTTTGTAAAAGTTGAGACATTGTGTTATGAAGAGTGTCTGGTAAAGGTGTGAAGTTTCTTTTTCAGATCTCCATAACTAAAAGGCACCACGAATTTAATAGTTGCTACTTGGTTTTTGACGAGTTGAGTTATTTGTTGAGTGGGGTTAAATTGTAAGAACCCTTTTTTTTTCTTTAAAATTTCTTGGGAATTTTTTTGGTTTGCATGTTTAGATTTCTCAATTCAACCAGAAGTGGATCTTGTATCGTGACTACTAATCGAATTGTGGTAATCGCAAAGGGTCATGCATAAGTGCATGAAAAAGGGAAATTTCATCATAGTGGGTTTGTCTTGAAGGTGAGTTAGCAAGTTTTCTATAAACATCTTTTGGAGATGTGGGTCATGGATCTTGACATCGATTTGGGAATAAAGTGATTGATAGCATACGATAAAATTAGTTATCTTTTCATCATTATTTTTCTTACATCACATCAAGTCAACCAAGGTCTTCTTGGGAGTCATATGCACTTAGAAATGATTTATAAAAGAATCAACAAGTTCACTAAATGAATGAATTAAATTGTTTGGTAAAAAAGAAAACCATTCCAAGGAAGTATCTTTTTAAGTCCTAGGAAACAAATTTGTTAACAATTTATTGTCAAGGAAAAAGTCACTACATAAGGTTGTGTAGGCATCAACTTGGTTAGAAGGATCTCCCTTCCCTCTATATTTCTCAAATCTAGGCATCTCTACTCCTTGTGGCATCGGGGTTCACAATATTTCTAGGAATGGTGGGCTGTTGTGAACTTAATATGTGGGTGGGCCATTCTTATTTTGGTTGATGGTAGATATTTTTTTTTGCATGGATGAGACAGTTTGGAAAAGTTGTGTTATGAGAGGGTCAGTGTAAGTGGTATGAGGTGGAAGAGAAAGTGGTGATGGAGTGTAGGTAGTGGTAGGGAAAGTGAATGGAATGTTTATGGATGGTATGGTAGAAGAAGGTAGAACATACGATGTAACTTAGGAGTTAGGAATGCTAGTAGGAATACCGATGGAAGGAATCACATTAATAATTGGTTGCATTGTTGTTGTGACATTAGGAATTGTATAGGTAGGTATGGAGGCTACTGTGGAAGGACGAGTGTGAAGTCCTCCCTAGCTAACCACAAAGTTTTCTCGTTGAGAGACACTAGAGGTGGAAGGAACATGTTTTTGATATATGTCAACTATTTGCTTCACAACATCTAGGACTTCGTCATTGTCAACCATGGGATGGATATTTTCTATGGTTGGAATTATAGTGGCTGAAATGTTTTCAAGGATCACTTGATGTTGTAAGTGTGCTAAGTCCTCATGAATGTGAATGAGCTTGTCTTGTGGGATATCAATAGGTCTATGTTCAATAAGCATGTTACTTGAATGCAAAGAGTTACTAAGGGTATTTTCCATGCCTAGTGTACTATTATCAATACTAGGAGTGGAAGCTCTAGATAACCTAAGATCTACAAAAAGTGTATTGTCGTGAGATGCCATGAGTCTCAAAATTCTTCTCACTAAGGTATCAACATTAGGACACCAAACATTGATGAAATTTTTTCTAAATGCAGGGTGAATGTAAATGCAATGGAAAAAAAAGAGCACTAAAATACTGATAACTGAAATTTTGGAAAGCAAAACAAAAATACATAAACTACAAGTAGAAATGCAGAAAATGCAGAGTAAATTCTAGAAAATGTAGTGCTAAATATGCAACTGGACTCAGTCACCCAAGGGGGCGAATTAGCCACAGTAGTGATTTTTTTTTAACAATTTTCAAAAAAATAAAATGGAATTTTATGATTTTTATGTTTTCAGATGCATCTACAGTATGAAAATGCAGAATTTTATAATTTTTTAAGGAAATGCAATGAAATAATGCAAGATATATGAGCTTTTCACTAATGCAATATTGAAAACCCTAGAATGAAAAGCAATACAAACCCTAATACAATGGTTATGCAAGCTATTCCTAGGATGCACTTGAAATCAAAAGTAAAAATGTTCTAAAGGTGGGTTCACCAAAATGAACCATATATTTTTGGGGAAAGAGGGTACTCTCTTGCACTACTAGGGTTTTTCACCTAAAAGGAGAGAGGTCTTTCTACCGAAAGGGAATATATGGGTTCATTCAATATTAATGCTTATGGGATTGAAATGTGTCTAAATAAAATGTCCTAAATGGAATAAAATGATCAAAGAGATTGAATACTAATGTAAAAATAATGAAATGCAAGATGTTTGAAAACACAATGTGATATGCTAAATGACCTAAGAATGCAAACAAACAACAATAGAAATGAGAAAGAATGGAGAGGTGCACTTGGAATCGGGAATGTGTTGGAGAGGAGCTTTGAAACCCTTTAGAATTTGTTGTTAAGGCAAACTAGGACACTTATGCCAAGCTGGGCGACTTAGTCTAGTTTTGGGGAGATTCTGCCAGAACAAGTTTGAGGAAACTAGGTATCCAGAATTGAAGAATTTTTTTTTTAGGCCCAACAGTGGGACTAATTCACCAATGATGATGACTTAGTCCATCTTCAGCTTTTGCTAATCTCATAAATGCTATTTGTAGCTCTTAGTGTGTACTTTGGTTCTTGATAGGTGTATAGATCCGAATCTACAAACTTTGACTTGTAGGTGATCTCTAAGCTTCTTTTAGGGTTTTTCTCACTCTGAATGATGTTGACACCTTTTAACACCTTTCCATTTGATAAATATGCATACAAGACCTACAAAACACACATGCAAAGAGGGAAAAAGGGTTAAGGGTTAGAGAATAGGGTTTTTCCTTAAGTCTCAAGATATGCAAGTAACAACTCCAATGGATGAATTCTCGAAGTGCCTAGAGTGATTGAATGCTTGATTTCCTGATTGCTTGATTGCGAAGATAAATAGCTTTATCATGAGAGAATGAGGAGGATGAAAATGAGCGGGAAACCCTTTTATTTATACATTATTGTCCCTAATTCCCAAATAATACCTCATCACAGGCCGACCTCAAGGTCTAGAGAATAATATCTAGCTAGAATATTAAAATAGTTTTGATTTTTAAGCCAGATGGGACTAAGTTGTTCAAGGTGGTGACTTGGTCCCACCAGGGAAATTTTATTGGGTGTTTGGAATTAAAGTGTATTTAATGATGTTTAATGGGATTATTCTTTGAAAAACACTTAAGAAAGGAATGCAAGTGCATTAAGGGGCCATTTAAACATAAGAAAGGGTCAAATTATTGATGAAAAGCCTAGGAAAGTGTGAGAGTTTGTTACAACTCCTTACAACACTCTGAAATAAGGCTTGGTAAGTGATAAAAAGAGGTTGTTTAGGTGAATTATAATAGAAAGGACCTAGAATAGTGTGAAAGTGTGAACTATAACACTTCACAACACCTTTATATGACACTATAAGGTTTTTATTGATTCAAGTGTTTAATACCTAATGTGAATGTGTTGGCCACACTACAACATTAAATCTAGGAAAAATCAAGCCAAAATCCATAAGAAGGCCCAAATGAATGTCAAAATTTCCAAGGATAAATTTTTCTACGTTATAGAAGGATACACATATAAGTCCATTCACAACACTAGAGAATGAAGCCCCCACTATAGCTATCTACAAAACCACAATGTTAGGAACCGCATCCTACAACACAAACTCATTAGTTGTCCAAAAATCCGCTTATTGGACTTCTTTCTAGAAATCATGTATTTGAGGGTAGATGCATGCCCCCCTTGATTTTTCTTGTTTTATGGAGGTGGAATCAAGGTAGAAATATAGCCACATTGACTAAGGTAGGTCACATCATAGGGTATTTCCAAGTACCATACCGCATAATGATAGAAATTTTGTGAGAACGGGAGTAGAATCACAATTACAATGCAATAATGACATTGAAAATGGAGCTCTCTAGCTTCTATTATTTTAGTTTGAATGAAAGGCACTTTTTAACCCAAATATAGTAAAAACCATAATTTTAACTTATATAAGAGTAAACAATGAAGCAAATTCTAACTATTTTGTCATTTACCTTCTTATAGCTTGAGTTTGGTGAGGTGAGTGAAGATCCTAAGCTGACGAGATTACGTTCCTAAGAGACTAGATGCCCTATGGGATTAGGTAGCCCGCAATGAGTACTATGATCAAGTTAGTTGATTTTTCTACCTTAGCTTTGTCCTTACACATTTATTTTATGATTTATACACATTTCTAGGCTAATTTAGGGTCTTGGAAGAAAAGTTTGCAAAGCATTCCTTTTTTTGCAAAGTGTCCCAATTTCTTGCAAAGTGTCCCTTTTTGTCACAAAGTGTCCCCTTTTGTCGCAAAGTCTCCCTTTTTGTCACCTAGTATCTCGTTTCTTGGTGAAGTGTCCCAAAAGGGGTCTAAAGTGTCTAGGACCCTTAAGAGAGTACACTATAACAACTTTAGTACACATTTTTTATTCTTGATGTATAGATTTAAGATTGTAGAATGCTTATAGGACATATTTTTTCTTTTTTTGTTAGATTCCTCCCCATTCACGATAACACTTGGGTGGAAAATATATTAGTCACCTCCGAGACCTAGCCCGCACACTCTTAGTGGAGGACACAAATGCATTATAGACTGCAAGGTTATACAAGGTGTACCTCATGCCCCCCATGAGGTACCATGATGCTATGTTGATGACACTAAAAGAGCGGTGGAATGAAAACACGTGCACATTTCATCTTCAAACTGACGAGATGACCATCACATTAGATGGCTTACATCACATACTTTGAGTTTTGATTTGGGGCGAGAGGGTAAGTTTCCTATCAGGTAAATCATTTTGAGAGATGAAATCCGATATGTAGTATTTCCTTAGAGGTCCAATTAATGATAGTATGGTGTGAAGGGAAAAAAAAGGATCAACTTGTGACCCAATAGTGCGGAATACATTCCCTTAACACTAATACAACAAAGGAGGAGAGCTAAAACAGGTTTCAATAGAATGAAAAACTACTTGAGATGAATACAACATGTAAAATAAAGATTACACAAAATTGAGCATTCACAGTTGACACAAGATATATGTGGGAAAACCTTTACAGGTAACAAACCCACCACACAAAGTCAAGACAATTGTATTATAGTAACAAAAATAGTTACATACAATATACAGTCTTCTCTGATCAGCTCACAACAATACTTCCAGAATTCTCTCACTATTCCAATGTTATCTCAAACATACAATTCGGAAAAAAAACTCTCTCTACAATAATGTACTCAACTTACTTAAGTCATAGATTGCATTCAATTCTGTCAACCAAGCATCGATCATCAGGTTCATGAATCTATCATCCAATTACCCAACTGATCTGCCCATGTTGATCTCCTTGCATCGAGCCATCGAGGCATTAACTTCTTTACCCAAATCAGGTCATGTTGGCCACCTTGAGTTGACCTGCAATAACTGCTACTATGACTTTGGCCTTTAGGAAATTATCGCTCTGACACTGAGCCACATGTCCTTCTTGCATTCGTCATCGCTCATGACTTTCTGGTCCAGCCGATCAAGCTCAGCTAACCGATCTTCGAGCTCATCCGAGCTCATACCATGCTACCGCAGCCCTACCAAGTTCAACTCGCGGTATGGTCGAGCTCTTCCCTCCTCTCTACCGCACTACTGCAACACTGACAAGGTCTAATCGTGGTATGGCGGTAGCCATCTTGGCTGACCACTGGCAGTCTTACTACGTCCACCATGGTCAGTCACTTGACTGTTCGCTGTGTGGCGGTAACCGCTAGCTAGGCCGCTGGTGGTCTTACCGTGGCAACCGCAGTCAGTCACTTGGCTGTCCGCGGTGTGGCGGTAACCGCTAGCCAGGCCGCTGGTGGTTTTACCGCGGCCACCATGGTCAATCACTTGACTGTCCACGATGCAACCATAGCCACCAGCTAGGCCGTTGGAAGTCTTACCGCGGCCACCACGGTCAGTCACTTGACTGTCTGTGATGCGGCGGTAACCGCCAGACCCAACCACAGGTAGTATCACCGTGCTACCACGATGAGTGGACCCACTTCTTGCAGTATGGTAGTAACTACCAAGACCACTACTGGCGGTCTCACCACACTACTGTGGTGAGTTGACCCACTTCCTGTGGTATGGCGGTAACCGCCAAGACAGTCACGACGGTATCGCCAAAGCTAGTCATAGCCACCGTGGTAAAGCGGTAAAGGAAAAAATGAAATAATTTAACGCCAAGTCATGAAAGTTGGGGCTTCAAGCTGGAAGTTGAGAAACATTTTCTCAACATGGTGAGGCCAAAGATCGATCTAGCTATGCTACTATATTCATGGAACCCACTTGTTGCATGGAATTATGATGTTCACTATAGCACTAGTTACTATCCTTGACGATCGGGGAGCACACTTAGAAAGAGGACTAGTACACATGATTTAGGAGATGATAAAGCACATGACCATGTAGGCCTGGGGGCATAACATCCTAGTGCACTTATATTATGATCTTGGAAAAATTTCATTTCGACAGATAGACAGTATGGTACACTATAGAGTGCTACAAGTGTGGTGCCTAGAACATATCACATGTACTAGACTAATAGGATTTCCATGTGTGAACCCCTAAACCTGCAAATGCACAAGAGCAACAAAACACATTAGTTGTTAGATCAAATGCATGCAAACAAGTATGAGAGATTCCCCATAAAATCCATCTATTCAAACTAAACTAGGAAATGAAGAACACAATAAACTTTGAATAAAAGAGATTCAATCTTAATTAAGCTAATAGCATGATGATCTTATGGGGGAATTGGTGCCAATGAAGTGTTGCAATTGGCCCTTTCCCAATTCCTAAGTAGCAATGGTATCTGATGGAGAAATGGTCAAATCTCCAAAGAGATCTGAGCATAACCTTCTTGCAAATCTTGAACAATGATAAATGGTTGATTGAAATGGGAAAAATTAGCTCTCAATGTGGAGAGAGTAACTTTGCATGAAGATTGTGGATGAGGATGAAGTTGATTATAGTAAGTTTACTCAAATTGTGGATGATAGAATGAGAGGAAGAGTCTCTCATTTATAGATTTCCAAAATGGAAGAGAGAGTGAAAATAAGCAATGTGGGATCATTCAACATCCAATGGCCAAGTGCCATTTGTCAAGATGTGAATGGTTGAGGAATGAGCACATTTTGGTCAATGTGCATGATAAATGCCATGAGATTCAAATTTGAATTTTGAATGTGACATGTTGGAGGGAGAGAAGAATGGAGTTAATGTCACTTAGCTCAAGGCAAAGGACATGTAAGAGGCCTTTAATGCCTTGTTGGAAGGACCAAGTCCACTTGGCCTTTTTGAATTCAAATTGGGAGAATATTCCCTTTTGATGCCATGTGAGGGAAAATAGATGAATTAATAAATCAAAGTAATTGATTTATTATGCAAGTTGCATTCTCTAGAGGATTTTAATGAGAGGGATTAACTTAATCATGTTTTTTATTAACTTAATGAAAAATTAGATGATATGACAATTTAGACTTAAATTCATGAATTGATTTAAGCCAAGAATTGAGAGGAAATGATTTATTAAATAAATATTTTGATTTATTTAATCTAGAGGGAATATGTTAGATTAAATCAAATAAAGTTTAATTTATTTAATTTAATAAGAGGAATTTAGAGAATTCAATCAAATAAAATGATTTATTTAATTAAACAGAAATGTGGGGCTAATTAAATTAAATTGATTAATTTAATCAGAGGAGGTGATAGACTTAATCAGATAAATAATGATTCATTAGATTAAGGGATAGAATTACGTTTAAATGTTGAGAGTGTGATTTAAGAGGAAATTTTGTTAGTGATTGGGATCAAGTGTGCCAAATAGAGAATGTACATTTTCCATGTCTACACCATGTTCATCAGCCCTAAGGTATCATTGGGAATTCAACTATCCACCAGGGTGACTTTGGCAGTATGGTGAATTAAATTTTTGGAGAGTTTGATTCGACTAGCTGGATGAGGAGGAGATCATATGGATACCTTACTAGCTTATTCCATAGTGGTCGGATGAGACTCATCAAATGAGGAGACTATAGATGGACACATTTTTGATAGGAAGACACAATTACATAGTATGACCTTTCTACTATGATTGCTTCATGTGAATATTTGGTTAGGTCCAGATAATGCCTATGTCACAACTCTTTTCTAGGATATTAGTATGGAGTTCCCAAAGGCCTGGTTATACTAGACGGTTCAATGTCGATGATGTTATCTATAGTGACTCCAATGATGATGATCGAGATATGCCTCCAGTCTCCAATGCTAATGATGTCGATACCACAGATGCCTATGCAGAGTGGTGGGAAGTATCATAGTCAGCTCCCATATTCCTAATGGATAAGCCAATAGGTGATGCAAGGCCACTCCCAGATTAGGGAGATGAGGAGGAGAATAGGATTGAGGAGATATACTTTGGGGCTACAGACATATTCATAAATGTGATAGATGAGAAGTATGAAGAGGCTAAAGATCCAAAATATGATGGCCAAGAGGAGGAGGATGAGGAGGAGGGTGAGGATGAGGATGAGGATGAGGAGCAGTTGATGATTGAGGTTGGTGAGGTAGCAGATGAAGATCCAATGGCCCGTGAGTGGAGAGAGCCATCTTTCATTCATATTACTAGATCATGATCAATGGCTGCAACAGGCACTAGTACTTATAGTCATGCAAAGGTTAGCACATCCTCCATGCCCCATACACACGACAAGGATTTCATTACATAGCTAGACATAGAGCTAGGTGATGATGTTTTATTTCCTATCATGCTTTATGTTTATGTTTATGCTTTATTTTTATGTTCATATATATATCATTCAAGGTGTACTAATTATATTTATGACTTCTATCTTATAGAAGTTATGAGAGACCTTCACGATCTCTATCATTAGGCAGATATAGAGATAGTGCCCCCATAATTCTATAAGGAGGCAACTAATATAGACTATGTTCCTTCACCTATCATGGAGTGAGATCCCAAGCTGTTTGACCCGTACATCAGGCTGTGAGAAATGTATGAGAGTCTTTGGAGGCACATCCACTGAGTCGAGGCTGCCTAGGATGCCTAGTCATCTCAAACCCCAACATAGTTTGAGAGACTATAGTCAGAGGTAGGTAGATTATAGGAAGAGAGATCAAATAGCAAGGGAGCATTGGGAGGCCCTTGGATAGGTATAGGGTTTACAATTTTCTCTTAATGCACTTGGAATCTCGCAAACACGATCGCATACCACCCTCTCTTCATGCACCACCTGTAGATAGATGCGAGCACCAGATCCCAAGGGATCTAGCAGCCACATACCTCATTAGAATTGTGTATATTGATTGCATGCACACAAAAAAATGATATATATATTTGAGCATTTGATGTTTTATTACTTGTGTTTATGTGTTTCATGTTAAATGGCAACGCAATTGATTAAATAATATTTGTAAGACTATTTAATCAATGTCTCTATGATTTAACATGTTTTATGTAATATAATTAAAACTAATTCTAGTTTCTCTTAGATGTAAATTTGTGATTAAGTATGTTATGTTAAATTAAATGCACCTATGATCTACTTAGAGAACATTAAATGCATATAAGGATCTAATCTCACATAACATACAAGATGAAAATGAATAGAATGAAACCTAAAGTAGTCATTTTAAAAATGAATTGAATAATCACTTTAGTATTCAAGATACACAAATAATTGTTTTTCAAGAATGAAGCAATGCGAGAGCACATAGAATATAATCCACTAACTCTAACACCACTCCTTTAAAATTCACACTATTCAAGAAGATTAGACATAGTACTGATACAAATGTGCACAATTTATAGGTTCCTTAAGAGGTGTACCATCTATATTTGTTAATGTATAAGTCCTAGATTCATAATTTTCATTTATTATATAAGGGCCTAACCAATTAGGGCTGAATTTTCCTTTATCAGTCAGGTCAGCATTGATATTAGGTTTATTCTTGCATAAAACAAAATCTCCTTTATTAAAGGAACTAGGAATTACATTATCATTGTAACCATGTTGCATTATTTTATAATAAGCCTAAAGGTGCTCAAGACCATTGATGCACAATTCATCAATCATTTCAAGCTGATGTAACCATTGTTACTTAAAATTATTGTCATCAATAACCCCTTGAAGAGCGATTCTTATTCAAGGGATCTCTAACTCTCAGGGAATTGTTGCCTCAGTTCCATAGACGAGGTTATAAGGGGTATGTCCAGTTGATTCTCTAACTTTTGTATGATAGGCACATAATGCATATGTCAGCTGCGTATGTCAATATTTATTGTTATTGTTTACTCTTTTCCTTAGGATTTGCTTGAGGGTTATATTAGTTGATTTGGCTTGACCATTAGATTATGGGTAGTAAGTTTTTGAAAAGCAATGGGTTATGTTAAAAATTTCTAATAACTTCTTCACATCCTTATTCTTAAATGATGTCCCATTGTTGGAAACTAAAGTAGAAGGAAGTTTGAAGTGAGCAATAATGTGTTCCAATATAAAATGACATATTACATCAACAATTTTTGAACAAAGGGGAATTGATTCCACCCACTTCATGAAATAATCTATTGCACTAATCATAAATATATGTCTGGTGGAAGATGGAGGTCAAATTTTTCCAATGATGTCCAAGGCCCATACAAAAAAAGGCCAAATAGGGACTTGCGCATGAAGCTTGAAAGCAGGAGCATGAATAAATTTTCTATGTTCTTGATATTTGAAACATTTCTTAACATATGCAAAGCAATCTTTTTCCATATTTCTCTAGTAATATCCTATATGAATTAGCTTTTTCACTAGCAATCTTCCTCCAAAATTTCCTCCACAAGCACCCAAATCAGCTTCCTCAAGTACTATTGGGATTTCAGATTGTTTAAGGCACCTAAGAAAGAGACGATAAAAGGACCTTTGATACAATACATTGGCAAGAATTATATACTTAGATGCAAGTCTCTGAAGGTGTCTTCTAGTATTCCTAGTTGTGGACTCAAGAAAGTTATTAGTTTTTAGGTAATCAAATATCAGTTCTTACCATTTGCTAAAATTTTCTATGGTGATTGTTAATATCTCATATGTTTTATGTTCATTTGATGGTTTCATAATTGTGTGGATGATGAATGTGAAGTTGTTTGAGGGATCTTGAGGGGATATTAAAGAAGCAGTGCTTTCCATTGCATCTGCATGTCTATTATCTTTCCATGGGATGTTATCAATGGTAAACAAATCAAAATTCTCTAATAGGGTCATTGTACTTGAGCTTTGTACTTTGATAATTTGTCATTTTTTGCTGCTTGATATGTTCTATTTATTTGTTTAATGATTAATTGTGAATCATGGGTATGTGTAGGATCATGATGGGCCAAAAAGTGGCAATATGATGGGTATGTGGCTGACGACTTTTTTTTAACCCAAAATTGATGAAACAAAAAGGGTTTTTAAAGGAGATTCTTAACTTTCCACCAATATAAATTATGCTTTACTTTGAATTTAATAAATAATTATTATTCATTTTCTATTGAATTACGACTAAAGTCCTAATTTTTAGGCTTATTGAAAAACATCTATAGATTTCAAACTCTATCATATTTTTTGAATCCAAAACATGCATCAAATTCTATGCTTCATATAATATAAGATTAAAAAAGAAAAAAAATTGAATTTCATGAATTTTTGACCAAGTTAAGGTGGTTAGACATACGAGTCTGTATATTTTTAAAAAAAATTTATAAAAAAATCATAATTAATTATTTACTTGGAAAAAAATTACAAAAAAATATGTGTCACATTAGGACATGAGTCCTCTACTTATATCTATAATATTTTTAAAAAATATTATCATTTTAATGTGGTTAGGGTGGTAAGATAGGCACCTACTTCTTATTTTTTCCTTGAAATTTAAGTACTACTCTATTGAAATTTTAAATTTTCACCAAATAGATTTTATTTTTTTGTAAATAAACCTAGTAATTTAGAAACAAATTTCAATTTTCTAAAAATTCTATTCTTACATATTTTTGAAATAATATAGATAAATTATTCAATTTTTTATGTCAAGTTGCCTAACTTTGATTTTTCTGATTTTTTTGCCACTTAACGGCCTGTTTTTTCCATGATGATCCTGCACATACCCTCATCAAATATTTTGATTTCTAGGGCTCCTAAAGTTAAAGCGATGTGTAATCCAACGATAACGCTTCATACTCTATGATTATTATTATTTGTGCATAGGAAATTTAATTGATATGATAAGGGAATAGGTTTTTCTCCAGATGAAGCTATTGTAACTCCAGTGTCAGAACCTATTCTGCACTTAGATCCGTTAAAATATAATTCCCATGCATTTTCATGTTCTTGAATAGTTAATACACTCTCATCAGGAAATCCTTCTTGATTAGGTAATGCTAGGGGAGAAGGAGTGTCATATAACTTGTCAGTCAAGGCTTGTCCTTTGATTTCTTTTTGTGAAACAAATTTAAGGTCAAAATCAGTAAACAACATAACCCATTTAGCTAATCATCCTGATATATCTTTTTTGGAAAAAAAAATTAGAGGATCGAATTTGGTTATCACATGTATTTCAACATTCAATAAGTAATTTCGCAACTTACTAGTAGTGAATATAAGAGCCAAACATTGTTTCTCCATCATTGCACGTATCATTTCTCATAATCAATCAAAGTTCGGCTAATGTAATAAACATGATGTTCTTTACCTTTTTCATCTTGTTGAGCCAACAATGCTACAAGAGCATGGGTTGATGTTGCTGTATATAGGATGAATGGTTTTTTTTGCATAGCAGGTTATAAAATAGGAGGAGTAGCAAGGTAATATTTGAAACTCTCAAAATACTATTTACTATGTGTATTCCAATTAAATTGAACTTTTCTCTTAAGGAGATGTTTAAATGGTAACGTTCAATCTGCTAAGGATGCCACAAAATGACAGATAGCTTGAATTATTCTCTGTAAGGTGCATTATTGAGAGATGTTTCTAGGAGGTGGCATGTTAACTATAGCATCAATTTTCTTTTTGTCCACCTCAATGCCTCTATGAGATACAATAAACCCTATAAGTTTTCCACTATCAACACCAAAGACACACTTTTTTGGATTCAATCTCATGTTGTATTTCTGCATTTGCTCAAATATTTTCTAGAGGACATTCACATTGTATTGTCTTTTTAAAGATTTGGCTAGAATATCATCAACATAGTCTTCCAAAATCTTATGTATGTAATCGTTAAATATCAATGTCATAGCTTGCTAATATGTTTTGCTCGCATTCTTCAATCCAAAAGGCATCATTACCCAACAAAATTTCCCCCAAGCTATCGTAAATGTCATTTTATATTGGTCTTGAGGGTTGATAAATATTTGATTGTATCTATAAAATCCATCCATGAATGACAATAAAGCATGTCTCGTAGTTGAGTCTACTATCAGGTTGATATTAGTAAGGGGAAAGTCATATTTTAAAGATGCTTTATTCAAATCACAAAAGTCCATACACATCCGAATATGATTGTCATGTTTTGCAATTGCGACAATGTTTGAGATCCAAGGAGAATAATCTATAGGTCTTATAAAACCAGCATCAAGGAGCTTTTCAATTTCGACATTAACTAATAAGACTATCATAGGGTTCATTTTTTGAATCTTTTGGCTAATGGGCTTAGCATTTTCAGTGAGGACTATATTATGTGCTAAAAACTTAGGGTCAATTCCTAGCATATCTTAGTAGGTCCAAGCAAAAATTTCATGGAAGTCATGAAGTCAAGTTGCATGGTCCTCTTGTTCATCATCATCAAGGAAATTTCCTATTTTAATAACCTTTTCTTCATTATTAACATCCATTTGTATGTCCATGGTATATCCTAAAGGAAGCACATTTTGTGTCAAAAATTTAAGGTTCTATTCTTCTTTGTTCATGTCAACTTCACCACTTTCTTTGTCTCCTTTTTGCTTAGTACTAATCATAGCTATGTAACCCACTTATTTTTAGGAGTGAATGGTTTGTCATAAACTCCTAGCATTTCTTTCAAGGCTTCATCATCTTTGAAAAAATCCAATGATTCTTCACAAGTTTTATCATTTAATTACAGATGCTTCAAGGTGAGATTTCTTTTAGGATTACACATGATGGTGTTGATGTTGAGCGAGGGTCTTTTCGTTGCTTGCATGATCTTAGAAGGGTAATATCCCAAACCAATTTTTTTTCTCTTTTGTATTAGGTTCTATAGGAACATGAATACCTTGTTCTTTCTTGCCACATCCTTTTCCACTATAACTGGGTTGTTTCAAGAACTCATAGCCTTTTCCATAAAGTCTTTCCATTTATTTTGGATTTGGTGGTTGTTGATAATATATCTTATCAAAATTTGTTGTATAACTTGTTTCTTCTTCTAAAGAAGATGAGGTAGATGCTTGTGATTGTTCTTTTGAGTTTTTTGTTGACATCACCATTTGTTGTTTTTGCTTCACATATTCTTTACTTGTGATTGTGTACTCTCCCATAAACGAGGGTGTGAACTCCAAGGAACACCAATCATCATCCAATAATTTTGACACTTTTTCAATCTCTTTTTTTTCCTCTTTCATAGATTTGATGTTTGATGTTGGAATTAATGTACTTAGAGGACTTATCATTCCTTTTTCAATTTGTAAGAAAATTTGAGGCTCGAGGTCTATTTCAACTTGGTATACCTTGTTGTTATAGACATACTTCATGATACGATGAATAGTTAAAGGCACCACATGCATCTCATGAATCCAAGGTCTTCCTAAAAGGAGATTGTATGAAAGGTCATGAGGCATAACATGAATAAGAGTTTGTAAGGTATCATTTCTAACTGTAATAGGTAAAGTAATCACACCGAGTGGTTGCTTTCCTACATTGTCAAATTCTTGAATTGATAAGGAGTCATGTTCAATTTTTTATTTGTTTATGTGTATTCTATCTAAAAGTTTCAAGCTGCACCTATTAAGGGTTGCGCCATTATCACATTGTCTTGTCTTTTTAAAGATTTGGCTAGAATATGGTAATTTCCAAATTAGAATTATAATGTTCTAAATGCAGATTCACCAAAATGAAATGAAAGAAAATGGGTTACTTTCTTTCATATGGTTTAGTACATAGAGCACACCCACTTCCCAATTTCATTCAAGGATAACCAAGTGATCCCACAATACTGGTTTACAATTTTTGGGTAAACTGGACACTAGGCTGATTTTTTTTAACTAAATCTTCCCTTTCGGGCTCCTATAGCAACTAAACTGTGAGGAATTTGAAATTGATGCAAACTAGTGATTTGTGACATTTTGTCTATAGATTCTAAATATATTTTTTTCCAAATTTTTGGAATTAGATTGCACTTCTTTTTCCATCTCCTTTGAAAACTAGCTTTTTTTTATAAACATAACTTTTTCTGTATGTATTGATTTTTTTATTTTTTTTATGGATCAAGGACATCAATACCCAGCCTGAACATATTCTTCAAAATTTTATTTTGATAATGCACTATTTTTCCACATGTGCAGAACAAAGAGCTTGATTTTTGGTGAAAAACCTATGTTTAATAAAACTAAAAAAGAAAATACATAATAAAACCAAAACTTATTAAAATTATATTTTTTGGATAGCTCGTTTCGAGGATTACCATCATCTAGTTTGGTTTGTGAAGTCTCCTCCATTTTCATCCTCAACCCGAGCTTCAAAACACAAAATTCTAGAATTTTTTAACACCTGAGGGGGAGAAGGAGGGAAATGGGGGGTTCACTCAAAACTAGGGTTTATTTGAACCCTAGTTCATTCAAACTCCCTTTCAAAAAGGGTTTCCCTTAGGTTTTTTTGTGGGAATGGTGGGAAGTTAATTAAATGGGTTCGTTTGAACCCTTGTTCATTCGAACCCTCTTTAGGTTCGTTCAAACCCCAATTTTTTTTTTGGCATGGGGTCATTTTTTTTTACTTTTCCTTTCCTCATTCCAATTGTAAACCACTTTTGTGGGTTCACCCAACCCTAGAGATCTCAATGAAAAGGAGAAAGAGATCTTGCAATAGGGTTATCCTAGGGGCTGAATATAGACTAATGAGGGGTTCACCACCAAGCTAGGTCTTGGAAAGATGAATGAAATGAAAGATGTAACACTAAACCCTAATTCAATGCAAGCTTTAACTAAATGACCTAAAAATGCAAATGAAACAAAACAAAAAGATGCAAAATGGAATGCGTGCACTTGGGAATCTGAAGATGGCTAGAAGGAAGTCTAAAATGCTATAAATTTTGACTTTTTGACCTATTGGGACTCATTTTACAATCTAGGTGAATCAGTCCCAGATCTGAGTTTCTGCACAGGAACAAGTTTCAAGAAAAAGGGTATTTGAATCTACAAAAATCATGAAAAATCACTTGTAATGGGAATCATTCACCACTTCTGGTGAATCAGTCCCATTCCATTTTTTAAGGAATTTACAGTTTAGATATGTGCTACAATCTCTGCCCTTCCCTTCTAAATTGATTTCTAGATCTGAATCTATAGAAATACCTACAAAATAGAATAGAGACCTGATTTTCTTATGGGGGTTTTTCCTCAGTCAAACCCCTAGCTTGGTAATTAAACCTTTATAAAAACAATGAAACTTGAATGTAAATTTGAACATAAACCCTGGTCTTAAGAGTGTCTGAGACTAGGAAATCTAAAACATAATTCAACCCTATTCTAGTATGTAAGAATTAGATGCATGAATAGAATATGATAATGGATGACTCACTTTGAGAGATATCTAATCACAAAAATGAGCCCTAATGATGCTTGTACCTTCCTTAGGCTGAATGTAAAGTGATAATGGAGGATGGAATCACTTAGGAAACAGGTCACTAGGCTTGGCTTGATTGCCAGTTGCATCTCCCCAACATAGAATCTATCATGATTCACCATAGACAACAATGATCAACCCTTAACATTGATAGATCTTGAATGAAATTGAGCTTAAAGACCTACAAAAACACTTTCATGCTACTCCAAGACTTCAAATTTTCTTGCTTTTAAAACTCGAATTCTCTTGTGAAAGAATTCTTGAAGACTTTGAATCCTTGGATCTTGAAATTACTCTTAAAAATGCTTGTTTAGACTACTTAGGTGAATAATGACTTGAAAACTTGCTTATATAGGAATTAACACATAATTTACCATTACTCAACCAAAATTTTGAATTAAAAAGGTGATTTTCTCACTCAAATTTGAAAAAATCCCCAAATGGGACTCATTTTCCCAATGTGGTGAATGGGTCCTACCTAGATGGGCTCATTTTCCCAAGGTGGCAAATGAGTCCCACCCTAGATTTTTTAGGTGGGTTTTCAGGATTTTTGATATTTTAAATGATTTTTTCAAGTTTTTAGTTGTAATAAGCCTTGAGATCCAATATAATGGGTCTTAGGGGCCTATTAATTATGAATTATAGTGTAATTAGTGTAAGGGTACTAAAATAGGTCTAGATTAAAAGATAAATTTCCCTATCTCCAAGAAGGGGGGTCAATTTCCATCATTACAATTCCTTAATTACCCATCCCCTAATATATCTCCTATTTGTGGGAATGATGTGATATAAGAGGATATAAGCATATATGATCATGACAATCATATTTTATCTTCTTTCAATACCTCTCCTACTTGTGATGGATGTATTTTGGTGTTAGAAGATACACTCATTGAGAGTCATGACAATTTGGAAAGGTCCTCTTCTAAAAACTCTCCTACTTGGGAAGATATTATGGCATAAGAGAGTGAGATCATTGAAAAATTTCTTAACATTACCTTACCTAGTCTCCTTTCATCTCCCACTCATGAGAATGCTTATTAAATGATGATGAAATCATGGAAAATCATGAAAATCACATTATTTCTTCTCTTAATATCTCTCCTATTTGTGAAGAAGATAATTTGGTGTTAGAAGATACACTCATTGAGAGTCATGAGAGTATTTTTTATCCCTCCACTAATTCTTCTCTCACTTGGGCATATCTTGTTGAACAAAAGGATCCAACAATTGGTAATCAAGAAAATCATAGTTATTCTTCTCTTGATGCCTCCCCTACTTGTGATGGTACAAAATCTAACCATGGAATGTGAATAAAATCTTTTTTTCTCCTCTCCTAAAAACTCTCCTACTATGGAATATATCATGGTGCAAAAAAATGATAGAATTGATACATTTCTTTCAAAAAATAGTAATGCGGATTCATTAGATGAAGATGATGAGGTGAAATTAGACTCCCCTTTGCTAAAAGATCATCACAATGAGGATAAATATTTTGAGGTTATAAACATTAGATATCCCTTGAGTCCTCCTACAATTCCACTAATTATTGGACTTCCCAAGTCATCTCCCAAGCCACTTCTTACCATCTACCCACCCTCACATCAATCTCAAGTTCAAAACAAACCCATACTTATCATAGAACTACCTAAAAACAAACCACTATCCCCAAGAGCTATCTTGAAATTTACAATGCAACTTGATAGTAACAATGTTTCATAGCAACTGATCCGGTGGACATTTTTCAGTGAAAATTGAAGTGTTCCATTTCTCTCCAAAATCAG
This sequence comes from Sequoiadendron giganteum, assembly GCA_007115665.2. NCBI lineage: Eukaryota > Viridiplantae > Streptophyta > Pinopsida > Cupressales > Cupressaceae > Sequoiadendron > Sequoiadendron giganteum. The sequence continues at coordinate 285,268,006 of CM021101.1, read as the reverse complement.
CACCATCAGAAAGAGGTCGACATCCTGGTTCCAACGCAACTCGAACGGAGCGAAAAGGAGTCCGTTTGAACGAGTTATAGCCAGTCAAACCTTTGGTCAAACTGGAATCAGAGGGCGTCCAGGAAGCGAAAAAAATGGTGTCGTCAAAATTTGTCAAAGTTGGCATCATCACGAAGAGCTCATCACAAGCTTTCCAACGCAACTCGTTTCGTCGAAATCCGACATCGGAGGCTCAAGATACAGCTAGTCAAAGTTCGATTGACTTGAAGGTACTGATGATGACGTCATCATGCTGACGTGTCAGTCCATACAGTACGGAAGCCAAGTGGACGAATTCGAATGAAACACGTGGCAGATGAGTCAGATTGTACGGACCAATGGGAGTGCGACACGTGGCATCCGTACGACACGTCATCGAACAGGTGGCAGTCCAGTCAGCACACGTCATCGGCTTTGTCAGCGTACGGGCTTGCCTTGTCAGCGGACACATCTGCAGATTCTGGCGAATCATGATTCGACACATGTCAGGTCGTTGGCATTCAGGTTTGTTAAACAAAGTGCTAAAATAGGTGGACGGGTTTGAACCCGCGATCTCCGCCCAAACGGCCGGGCCGTTAGCCGTTGCACCAAACGCAGCGGTCGATATTATATATGGAGTTATTTGTTTTTGTTGTTTAAAAATTACAGGCTATGTGATAAAAGCGAGGCCGGCGGGGTTGGAACTGCCGACCCCGTGGCCACCAAAACAATTGAAAGCCGTTGCGCCACCGAATCACCCACAAACATATATGGAGGTCGGTTGGTATTGACATGTCTCTGTGCCCGAATATATAACAAAATGTCTTAATAAGCCATAAACAAGCACAACAACCTAACCACTAAAACAAAATGTGTCTAAAAGACAAATGAGCCAATGTACAAATTTTTATTAGGGGGTTATGTTGTTATGGTGGTTAAGCCTTTTTAGGCTAATTTCATGTATAAAAGAAGGAGGAATGTAGCTCTTAGGAGTTCAATGAATGCAGGTGACATAGTGAAGTCCAGGTGGAGAACGAGAGAAGGCTCGGGAGATGATTGTAATTGTTCCTGTAGGTCGAAGTTATGCTATGCTATCGATGTGCTTGAAGGGGATGATGCTGTCTCAATTGTAACTGTTTTGGAGAATAATCGGATCGGTCACTCCATTGGAGAGGGGCCCGGAGACGTAGTCACGTTTGTGGCAAACTCCGTTATCAATTGTGGTTTCGTCTCTCTATTTCTTCTCTCTTTCTGTTGTTATCACCTTGTCATTTTAATTATTTCCATAAGTTAATTTTGATATTATTAACTTGGAATAATCATTGTAAAATCATTGTAAAAGTTAAGCATTTAAATACTGCAATCTAGTCTAGATCCTATACAGATCAGCAACCTAGTTATAATACGTTTCCTCACACATATAACACAAGGAACAACAAGAAACTGCAAACAACTCCCATTTCATTACCATTGCATCAACTGATCCTTGTTTTCCTTTACATAGTGTAAAGGAGTATGATCTTGTTGAACTTAAAAGTACTCTTTCTAAGATATCCTTATGGGATCTTATCCAAGAATCACCTAATTATCATAACATGCTTCAAATTTCCTTGTAATAAGTTGTGGTTCCTCCTAGTGAAAATCCAAATGATGTAACAACCCTAACTCAAGGTATGAACTCGGTAAACTTATATGTTACCTTCCATCAAGACGAGTTATCTTCATTAGAAGTGTGAAAACAAAATGAGGCTTTCATGATAAAATTTATCATTAATAGGGTTGGCATAAAGCGAACCATTTTTATCAATGGATCATCCCTTAGTGTGTGTAGCATAAATTTTTTGGATAAACTTGGAGTATAGAAAATCCAAATACAACCAAAATCTTTATATCTTCATGGATTTGATAATATAGGAAAATAACCACTTGGTGTGATCACATTACCTATACAAGTTAGAAAGGCCACATTGGAAACTCTTGACCATGTTATTCCCCAAGATCTTCCATGCAATATTATTTTTGGTAGAACATGGATCCATTCAAAACATGAAAGTGATGTCTTAAACTCTTCATCATTTAATGAAGTATGTTTATAACAAAAAAATTTACACAATCAAAGTTGAACCTAAACCATAAAGTTGTTTGCACAGTAATAAAGACAAGGAATGTCCTATGAAAACATTGATACCAACTTCAAAAGTGGATCCCTTGAAAGAGGAACAAAAAGAGAACAATATTGAAAAAGTCACAAAGCAATTGGATGATGATTGGGGTTCCTTGGATTTCACCCTACATTCATGGGAAAAAATAAGATCATAAAAAAAGAGTTTGAAAAGAGAAAATAACCAATGGTAATATCAACACAAAATTTGGAAGAACCTTCAAAAGCATCCACTTCAACCACTTTAGAAGAAGAAATAAATTACACAAAAAAAATTGATGAAGTTGATTATGAACAACCACCAAATCCAAAAGAAATGGAAAATATTTATGGAAGAGGTTTCAAAATTTTAAAACAACTTAGTTATAGTGGAAAAGGATTTGGTGCTAGAGAAAAAGGTATTTGTGTCCCCATAGAGCCTAACACACAAGAAACCACTAGTGGTCTTGGTTATTGTCCCTCAAGAGAAACAAAAGAATAAAAAAATACTTCACTCAATACCAACACTATCACAAAAGATTCTTCTAAGTCAACTTTAACCTTGGTGCATCTTGAACTGATAGAAACAATTAGTGGTCTTGGTTATTGTCCCTCAAAAGAAATGAATGAAACAATGAAATATTCTCTTAATATAAATGTCATCACACAAAACACTCATAGGACATCTTAAAACACATACCTTAGTAATGATTTTGGTTCACTAGATTTTACACCCTCTTTTAAGGGAGAGTACAAAATCTCACAATCTAAAGAGTCTTTTGTATGTATGACACCTTGTACTAATCAAGAGATATATTTGTCGCAAATGAAAGGAACATCTCCTATTGATCAAGAGAGTACCTTTTTGAAGCTTCTCCAAGCTTTCTTGACAACTCTCCCTCCAAGAAAATGAAATAAATACTACAACAAGAGTTCATTTTGTACATATCATCAAATTCATGGTCATTCTACTAATGAATGTAAGGCTTTGAGTGATAAAATTCAACATATTAAGGATTGTGGTGCTCTTCCTTGTGTTGATGCACATACTTCCTCTAATTGATACTTATTTTCATCCTATCATGTTGCTCATCACTATGTGGAATTAGTAGCTTTATGTGTCTTGTTCATTACCATTCATGGTAGTGAAATATTAGGTTCAACCATATCTCTCTTGGTAGCAAAATGATAGTTCTTGGTGGTCGTATTTGTCTCTATGATTGGGGGAAAGGATAAATAGTTTTGTGAGGTGTACATTCTTTACAAGGATCACCTCTTCATCTCTTTCTACTTAAAATACCAACATAGCAAGTATTTTGACATTTTAAGTGGGGACATATTGTCCCCCATTCATTGTTTGTATTTTCCCTTCTTAGTCATGATATTATACATCTCCAAGGAGATTTGAATTTTTTATTTGAAGTGTGGTTTCCTTACTTCATGTGATGTGCCTCCTTGGTGGTTACATTGGGTTTGATATCCTTCAACATTGTGACCTTTTTGAGCATATGGCATTCCTCTTAGTGATAATGCTATGGATTACATTCCCTAAGTTGAAAATCTTTTATCCTCAACTAGTACTCTCTTGGTGACACTAAGCATGATGTTACCTAAGGTGTTACCTTTCATGAACTAAGAATAACCCATTTGAATATCCTATCTCATTGCATGTATAACCTTTTTCAAGGCCACCAAGCATAACACAACTTGCTTGCAAGTAGAGCCTTTTTCATGAGAGTCCAACATAATGCAGATTGCTAGACTTGTGACCATTTATGTGGAACCTTATCAAAAATATCATGAGGTATAAATTTGGTATGGTTGATGTATGGGAGCCTATAGACCTGGCATAAATTTCCCATCAGCTACCTTTTTGGGGCTCACCTAGTGGAAAATGGATTTTCACTAGTACATGTGAGTGCATTGTTGTTTGCATAGTGGATTGCGGGTTTCACTTGTAAATTTTTTTGGAAAAAAAACTAAGGCTTGATCCACATAGAGTTAGAAAAATAGTTGAGGGTTGATCCACCCCTTTTTTATTTTTTTCTTTCTTTAAGTCTATTACATTGTATATCTTGTCTTGTTGCTTCATATCATACATAGATTGTGTTTTTCACTTTGTGATTATGTTGGTTTGCAATGGAATATTAGATCTTGGGGGATTTCACCACCTCCTTTATCCTTTTCATCCTATCCCATCAACATTTTTTCACTTGGACCCCTCTTGTCACATATTTGTCTACTTTAGTGTGAGTTTTCACTTGTGCTCATCCTCTCACTAAAATGGGGGCTAAATGTAGTGTAGACAATGTACTCCTTTACATTTCCACACTTTTTTTGGCCTCCTTAATTTTAAATGTATTTAATTATTCCTTAATAATCCCTATTTTACATCTACAAGACTAATAAATTACATTTTTGGAAAGGGAAACCCGATAATAATTAATTCCAACACATAACACTTTACCTTGAGAAATGTGTGTTCCAGGAATATGGGTGAATGTGTCCTCGCTCAACCTTTGAACCCATTTTTAAAACATGTTTTTTGAAATATTTTTATTATCCCAAATTCAAATTTCAATGTCGCTTGTAATGTTTAATTTTTAGGAAATTAAGGATACATACCTGAACCACCGAAAAATGGGTTCACCAAAATGAATCAACGAGATGATGAACGCTAAATTTTCTACTAATATTTCATTCAATTATGAGGGCTATAATGCATAAATAAATAAATAAATAAACCTAAATGTTATAATATAAAATAGGAAGGTTTTAAAATGTTGAAATGATGTGTAGCTTTTTTGAAAAGTTTTGTTTTGAGCCTCAATGAGGACTCATTCACGCACTGGTGAATGGATCCTTGTAAGGATTCTAGAAAATCAGTTTCAGAATCTTGTTCTTCAATGTATGCACTCCCAAACCCCAAGTGTTTAGCTCTCGAAATTTAGAAATAAATTATGCAGGGTACTTTTCATGATCTTGCAAGAAAGATGGCAACTTTAGCAACTTTGCAATTTTGACATTTTTTCTCTCCACTTGATCTTCAACCTAAAACCTAAAATCACATATCAAAGAGGAGAAAAAGTATTGATTCATAGGGAATAGGGGTTTGCCTTGGTCAAACCATGTTTTGGTAATTAAACCTTGTAATGGAATAATGCATAAAGGGAAAATGAATGAACAACAATGTGTAACAACTCACCAATCCTCAATTGAACCTTAGAGTATAAATCTCAAATGAAGCATGAAGTGGTCTCAATGTATGTAGATATTGATCATGAATTTGACATAAGATAATGGCTTTGAAGACTTGAACTTTATCACCAATGCTACAATATAACATTAGCTCAACATGCATGAGTTTGACATGATGATATGATCTTTGATTGTTGCAAGAAAACTTCAATAATCTACCCTTGAATTCCTTTGAAATTACTAAAATCCCACGAAGAATATGTTCAAAAAGGGGTTTCTTGGGTTAAGGAGGACCCATTTTCCACAGGGTGAATAAGCCCTAACACACTCAACTAGGACATGTTTCAATAATTGTGAAATAACATTCCAAAAGGGGGCCCTAGGACCTAGTGAGGACCCATTTGCCAGGTGTCGAATGGGTCCCTGATCACTATCCTAAGACAAAAAACTTGCCAAATTAAGTGTTTTCAAATATTATTAATGATTTTTTGGATTTATCCCTTGAAAAATGCAATTAATTAGGCTTGGATTTTAATTTAACGGGCTAATTAAGCTCTATTAATCTCAGTTAAATAATTAAAGCCCTAGATTAGTGTAAAAGTGTAAAGACAGACTTTACAACACCCTGAATAAGGGATAATTAAGTCCATTTTATTAAAAAGGGCCCTAGACTTAATGTGAATGTGTAGAACACATTACAACACTAACTCAAGGCAACATTAAGCTCATTTATTATTAATTATTTGCGAAGTAAACTTTAAAAAATGGACACCTTTTTTGCTACTACATTTTGCCCCCACTTTAGTGGGAGTATGACCCCATGTGAAACTCACATTAAAGTAGGAATTTAAGACACTTATGTATGTAGCAATGAGAAATATACACAATCATACCCTATCAAAGACCAAGAAAAAGAAGGGAAAATAAAGCATCAAGATTTGACAATTCCAATGCAATGTTGAACGTGGTTGTTTGTTTGAGACAAGGATCAACCTTTGATAGTCTGTCCAACATGATGTGGACCAGGTATAGGTTGTTTTTCCAAAAAAATTTACAAGAAATCGATGTCCACTATGCAAATGACACATACATGAACTCAATCTAGGGTAGTGGAACCTCAAGCCATCAACTAGGTGAGTATCTTGAAAAGGTGGTAAATAAGAGAATCATATTAGCCTCTCATACCATACCAAGGTTATCCTCCTGAAAAATTTGATAAGGAACCACAATGCTAAATTCTTATGAATATTATATTTATCGGTTTTTGTTCAAGGGGATCTTGCTTCATGTAAGGTCGCCTATTTAGGGAACATCATGCCTAATGTCTCCATGAGAGGACAAGTCAAGAATATCATATTACCACTTATGGGATGCCTCATTTCACATCATGCCACTAAGGGAAATTCATATCCTTAGACATATCACACTCTTGGAGACATCAAACCCAATGACACCACCAAGAAAATGACACATTAAAAGAAAAAAAATAAAACCATGAAATATGAAAAATGTCCAAAGATGTCATCGATGTATGCCTCCACTTTAAATAGGTTGCTAATGCCATTGATATGATAAATTTATTTAAAGTAGCCAATTTTTACTCCTAAGACATGAGAGCTTTCCTTAGAAAACCCTATGTCAAGTCATATACATTTTTTGAAATAAAGCTACACCATGAGAAAGGAGGGAGGGGTTACCCCCAAGAATACATAAGGGATCTATGGATTTGAGGTCAATATATCTTTGCTACAATATTGTCATAGAGTGTGGAACTGTCACCATTCCCCAAATACTCATAGAACTAGAAGAATGACACAAAGAGAGTGAAAACAAAGGAAAATCCTTTCAGTTCAACATGGAAGAGTCCTAAATTTCTTGATTCCTTGCATCATCCTAAAAAGGAAAACACAAGACAAATGAAAAAGGATAAAATGTTTATGAAATAGAGAAGAATGTAGGTACATAAAGAGGAATGCACAAAAAGAGAGAGAGAGAGAGAGATACATTAAATGAAACATCATGAGGGATCACATAATTACACACATGCAATGACATAAAGAAGCATGAAGATTAAAATAAATAAAATGAATAGTAAGGCAGACGTGAGTCAACCTATAGTAGGTCATCCACATCCCAATCTCAGTTAGTATAAAGGAAAGGTAGAAAACTATCCTAAGGGACAACAACAAGTTTTGAACTAGTGGAAGCACCAATTTCAACACTCTTTTTGGGATATTTATCATTTAAGATCATAGAAGAGGAAAAAAATGAATTCAATTTGTTATGCACTTGTTCATCAATTTTTGTAGTGTCAATGGCATCATCTAGATTAATCACAATATGAGGTCGAATGATAATTTCTCTTGAAGGTTCTTGTTTATGTTGCGGTGAGGGTATAGAGTCAGCATCCATTGCTTCAGGTAAGTTCGGAGTTTGATTTTCTATGTCTATCTTTTCTTCTTGACTTTTTAAGATACGAGCAATAGCACGACATCTACACCTACACTCTCTAGCATTTTAGTTTCATTTCTATCAATTGTCAAAAAAAAATTATGTAGGAGTGAGTTTGTCAACCATAGGTTTCTCTTCTTTTCTCATGGAAGGAACCATAGGAGGTTGTTCAACCACTTTCTCTTTAGCCTTGTAAACTTGTTTAATTTTAGGAGGCACAATCGAATTGTTTTGGTTATCTTGTGGTATCTTATAGGAAATGGTAGGATTTTTTTTTTATAGGCTGCTCTTGGATGGTTGGGAAGAATTTCGGTTCAATTATTGTTTCATCAAGGATAGGTGGCTCAATCATGGGTTGAGGCATTTTCTAAGGGATAACTCTATTATGCATTTTACCTTAAACTTTTGATATGATTTGAACAAGAATTCCTCATGAGGTCTAATATGTTCAATAGGCTCGGTCCAAAATAAATCCAATGAAAATATCCCTTGGGAAGACACAAGATTAAAGACACTATGATACATAGTAAATAAATAATTTCCAAAGGGGAACTTTAAACATTTATGCACAACTAAAGGAACAATATTCATGGAGCGAAGCCATGGATAGTCTAACTTCACACAAAATTGGTTCAATTGGGGAATGATGGTGAATGAGACATTTAATATTTTCAGTCCAACTTTTAAAGGAATACTTATCAAGCCAATCGTAGGACAAGAAAAACCATTATGTGTCTTGATCCATGCTTTCAGCTTATCATATGCATCTTGATATAGTTCATGCACAAATAAAAATTCTTTAGTGATCACATTCTCCCCATAAATGGGATCAATTAATATCCCATTAGTGGGCTTGTCATTGATTTTGTCAGCTATGTAAAGAGGACCATCAGGTGCATATTTAAGTATGTCTTTTTGTGAGAAAGTTGTATCAAGAGGAATTTTGGTTGAGCCCTTACGAGGCTTAGTGTCAATAAATTCTACCATTTGAATTAATATTTCTTCATTGTCATCTTTTATTTTTTCATCATCCATTCCAACATTTGTCACATCATTCTTTGTACCACGAGCTTTGAAAAATGAAATAACTATGCTTCGACATGGGATGTGTAAAGATTTGTAATTTTTGGTTAGGATGAGCTATGGACTTATTGCCTTGATTGTTCATGTGCCTCCAATTTGAAGTTGATTATTATTAATAAGGTCTTACACAAGAAGTTTAAGATTCCTATGATATTTTGTATCTTGTCCATTTTGTCGGTGATAATGGCAAAAAGAGTTTCGTCGAAATCTTGTGAGCAATGGTAGATTAGTGTCGTACTCTTTAATAGGAGGTAAGGAGAGAATATTATTTTCAACAAGTTGCAACATGGTATTATGAAGGGTATCCAGTAGAGGAGTAAAATTTCCATTCTTATCCCCAAAGGAAAAAGGATTTGTCATCTTTATAGAAGCCACTTGGTTATTATCTTTTTGACTTGGTTGAGGGGAGTTCAATTGTAAAATTCCCCTATTTCACTTCTTGAAAGGTTGGTAACTATTTTGAGTTGTAGATTCAAAGTTTTTAGGATGGCTAAGAGGATTTTTCATATCATGACCATAAGTCGTATTCTAATAATCATGAAGGGTTGTACACACTGATACATTTTGACTCAATTTCTGATGAAATTTTGTCAGAATTTTGACACCCTTTCGTCAGAGGAATTTTGTCAGAATTTCAACGAAATTTGAAACGTCAAAATTTTGACCCAGCATCGTCGGCTGGGTCAGAATTTTGACGTTTCAAATTTCGTCAAAATTTTGACGAAAGTTCATCGAAATTCCGACGACCTTTTGTCGAAAATTGAGTCAAAATGTATCAGTGACATAACTATGTAAAGGATGGGACTCTCAACATCTCAAGTTTGTTTTGGAGTTTGTTTTGTAAGTTCGTAATGAAAATTCTTTGAAGGTCAGGATCAAGAATCTTAATGTTTACTTGTGAATGAAGTGTTTGGTAGTTCTTTCTATGAAATTAGTCACTTTCTCTTGATCCTTTTGTTTGCATGTCATTAAATTAGCTAGGATCATCTTGGTACCCATGTGAATGTGGAAGTTCTTATAAAATTCATCAACAATCTCCTTGAATGAACCAATTGAATTATTCGGTAAGGAAGAGAACCCCTCTAAAGTAGTATCCTTCAAGGATCTAGGGAATATTTTAGGCAAGAGTTTATCTTCAAAGATGAAATCACTACATAGGGCCATAAAATCAGAAACATAGCTAACATGATCTCCTTCCCCACCATATTTCTCAAATCAGGGAAATTCTATACCTTGTGGTATTTGAGCTCTCAATATCTCTAGGGATAACAGATTAGTTTTGATGTAGTTTGAAGGTTGACAATTATTGTTTTGATTCAGGATTGCAACTTGTTGAATGGATGGCATGGTTTGCATAAGTGTGTTAAGGATGGTATCATTGCTACTGTAGTGTGGAGGGTAATAAGGTGGAGTTGTGTATGCATGTAGAGGGAAAGTGAATTATATATTTGGAAAGGTGGATGGTTGAGGAGATATGGTATGTGGATGCACAAAGCTAAAAGGATTCCCCATGGAAATACCTAAGGAAGTGTTAAAATTGCTAGTAGGTTGGATGGTTGTGGTAAACTGAGTACTAGTCTATGTAGGAATAGAAATGGGTATTTTAGAAGGAAGAATTGAAGTTCCACCTTGGCTTTGGGTACACCCCAAAGCTTGAGTAGAAGTAGTGATGGTAGGGATGGTGTTGTTAACATTAAGAACATTGGTTGTAGGTAAGAAAGTCATCGGAAATGAGGTATGCATAATATGATCTATAGGGGGTTTATTATCAACACTATTAGGAAGAGATCTAGAAAACCCAAGATCCACGATGAATGGGATATCACACAATGACATGAGTTTTGAACTACGTCTTACAATAGTATTGCTAATAGGAAACCAAGTTGTAAAGCTCGTGCAATATTTTACAAACTTAGTGTACAAACCCTTGAAATGGAAAGAGGGTAAAGTGCAATGCAACATCATAGGAATGAAATGTGTAAATGCAATTTTCAGACTCTAAACAAGGCAATTTACTGATTATACTATGTAACACTTTAAAAATGAAAAGTTGTAGATGCAACTTTGAATTTAGAAAATTCACTAAATGAAGCAAATTAAGCTAGATCTAATGAAATTAATGAAACATAAATTAAACCAACTGTAATAGAGATCTGGCAGTAGCAAACATAAGCACAAAACATAAGTTTTGAAATTCCAAAAATGAAGATTTAGGTTTGATCAGGGACTCATTCACCCTAGGCGAATGGGTCCTAGATTAGGGTTTTGAAACTAATTTTTACATATTATTAGGCCTTTTCTAATTATTTTAGAATTCAGGTATGCTACAATAAGTTTTAGGTATAGAAGTATGTAAATGCAATGTGAAATGCAATTTGAAAATGTGATAAAATGATGAATTACAAGACCTATTTTTATATGTAACTTTGTTTTGATTTTCAAATGAAAGTTTATATGATCTAAATGACATGTAAAATGACTAATTTTTTTATATTTTCTAGATTTAGAGAATGCCAGTAATGCAATTCTAAACCCTAGATGAAATTAAAATTTGAATGGAAATTAAGACACCCTAAATGAGATTAATTCAATGCTAATGAATGCAAATGAATGTAAGATCCAATCTAAGATGAAAAGAGACTCCTAAAAAAGAAAAGAAATATGCTCAAGAAGTCGAGTTCACCATAATGAAACACCAAAAAATGGGTTCACTAAAATGAATCAACAATGATTAACCACAATTGTTTTACTAATGTTTCATTCCTTTATGAGGGTTCTAATGCATAATCAACAATCAAAAAAAAAACTAGCTAAATTATAATGACAAATAGGAAGGTTTTTAGATGCTAAAATGATGTGTACCCTTTTGGAAAAGTGTTGTTTCAAGCCTCACTAAGGAATCATTCACCCAATGGCGAATGGGTCCTTGTTAGGGTTTTGGAAAATCAATTTCGGGATACTACTCTTCAATGTTTGCACTCCCATATACCAGGTTTTCATCTCTCAAAAGTTTGAAATAAATTTTGTAGGGTACTTTTTGTGATCTTGCAAGAAGGCAACTTTATCAACTTTTCAATTTTGATAATTTTTCTCTCCACTTGATCTTCAACCTAAATTCTGCAATCACGCATCAAAGAGGAGAATTTTTTTTCAATTGTTAGGGAATAGGGGTTTGCCTTGGTCAAACCCCATTTTGGTAATTAAACCTTGTAATGAAATAATGCATAAAGGAAAGATGAATGAACAAAAATGTGTAACAGCTCACCAATCCTCAATTGAACCTTGGAGTACAAATCTAAAATGAAGCAAGAAGTGGCCTCAATTTATGTAGATCTTGATCATGAATTTGACATAAGAGCATGGCTTTGAAGACTTGAACTTGATCACCAATGCTACAACATCACATTAGCTCAACAACATGCATGAATTTGACATGATGATATGATGTTTGATTGCTGCGATAAAACTTCAATAATCTACCCTTGAATGCCTTTGAAATGCACTTGAATGATCTCTTGATCATAAATTTTCTATCAAGACTTGCTCATAAAGTTGTTGAGATCTTATTCTAGGATGAAACTATGTGAATTAATCTTATATTTATACTTAACTTAATATTTAATCCTGAAATTCAAATATCACAAGACGAAATCAAATGTAGGATTTGAAATCACTAAAATCCTACCAAGAATATGTTCAAAAAGGTGTTTCCTAAGTTAAAGAGGACCCATTTCCATAGGGTGAATGGGTCCTAGCACACTTAACTAGGACCTGTTTCAAAGATTGTGAAATAACATGCCAAAAAGGGGGTCCTAGGACCTAGTGAGAACCCATTTGCTAGGTGGTGAATGGGTCCCAGGTCACTATCCTAAGACACAAACCTTGCCAAATTAAGTGTTGTGAAATATTATTAATGAGTGTTGGGATTTATCCCTTGGAAAATACAATTAATTAGGCTTGGATTTCAATTTGAGGGATTAATTAAAGCACTAGATTAGTGTGAAAGTGTAAAGATACACTTTACAACACCCTAAATAAGGCATCATTAAGTTTATTTTATGAAAAAGGGCCGTAGACTTAATGTGAATGTGTAAAACACATTACAACACTAAATCAAGGCAACATTAAGTTCATTTGTTAATTATTCTTGACTTAAGTAAGAAAAAGGGATATTTTTTTCCATTACTACAATACCTATAAGTTATACAAGGATATTTTATCAAATCAACTAGAAGATTTTAGAGAGATATTTCACAAGAGAAAAAATTATTGTCAAGAGAATTCAAGAGTAGAATTCTCAAGAATTTTTTTTGTAACATTCAAGATCTCAAGCATCATGTCAAAGTTATTTGGATTCATGCATTTTTTGGAGCTAAGATTGTGATGTAGGTTTCAAGTTTCAAGCATCAATTCAAGTCATGAAATCAAGCATTCGATTCAGCCATTTTACGCAAGTTTCAGAACTTCAAGGGTTTCATTCAAGGGTTTGGTCAGTTGTAACATTGCATTATTCAAGCACCATTCATTTCATATTTTATTTCAATTCAGGGTTTAATTACCAAAACGAGGTTTGACCAAGGAAAAAACCCATTCATCGAAAACAAAAAAAAAAATCCATATTGTGTTTTTGATGCAAATCTTAGGTTGATGAAGGATTGAAGATATCTTGGAGAGAAAGATTGGAAAAGTTGTCAAAGTTGCAAGAAGAGTTGTCAAGATCACAAAAACTCAAATCTCATTTTTATTTTCCATCATTTTCGAGTGAAACCAGTGGAAAATTGTATCTTAGATTTGTCTTCATAGGCTCCCAAAATTTCAATTCAAAAAGCCGCCTCAAGACCCATTTGCCATTTTTGGACACTTAGAAACCACTTTTTGAGGCAATTTTTAAGTGTCTTCTACTCATCCAAAAAATACAAAATTGATTGTTTATGTTAGATCTAGGCTTCATCTACATGAATCAGGTCCTAGGTTACAAATTTGAGGTCATTTTCTACTTTATTTTTATGTACCAAAAGTGTTATTTGAACCTTACCCCCCCGTCCACACACACATAAAGGAAATTGCTAGATCTTCCATAGAATTGACTCCCCTAAGGGTTGAAAGTTAATCCTATCTTGGGGGATCTCATTTCCTGAATGAAATAGAAGAAGATAGGTTCATCACACCCCATTTTTTCCTTTCTATTTATAGTAATTTTTTTGAAACATTCCAAATTTAGTATAAAACCCTATGTTTTGGTGAACCTATGCTAGTTTTCCATGTTTCAATTATCAAGATCATTGTTTGATTTTCTAAGCTTAAGAGGCTTGAAAGCCTATTTGTGAAAGGACCTACCATTGTGTTTTTTATGTTATTATTTTTAATTTTGAATGTATGTTGACTAACATGAACTATCTAAATACAGGAACTAAATGATTAAGCCACCTTTATTTTTTTCTTTTTCAAAAGAAAAAGATCATTGATGAGATAACTAACTACAAAATAAATGACTTTATTTTATAATTTTCTATTCTCTTTGATCAATATGCAACTAAATGAATTTAATTTTTAAATACAAGATATACATTTTTTTGTGTTTTTTCTCATTTCCTTATTGAAGATTCTTGTCAACTCTAGTTTTCATTTCATCCAGAAGCTTTATGAGGTGGGGTATCCTTTTTCTATTGAAGATGTGGATCTTGTTTACATGTGACTTTCTTTGAAGAATTATTTTTAAATAACTAAAATTTATCTAGTTCTAATTTAATTTAATAATTAATTACATCTAATTTAAAACATAAATCTTAACCAAGTAGTAATAGAGTATTGCAATCCTTGACAAAGTGTGATTTATTTTTAATACTTCTAGGCTACTTTTTTTTAATAAATAATTTATAACAACTACAATTTTAAAAAATGAGCCTATAACTTATGAAGACCTTCAAAGAAGCTTCTATGGTTTCTACCCTTTGGGGAGTTACTTCTTGTATGTCTTCTCTCTATCTATAAGATAATTGTATTGATAAAAATAAGGAAATGAGATAAAATGAAATCTATGGGAAGAATACACATTATTTTGAAGGTTTGAGTCTTTAATTTATAGAAAACTAATTTGAGATACTTGTATAGAGAATGAAAACTATTGAATATCTTTTTATTTGACTATATGAGAGGCTTGTGAATATAAGAATGTGAGCTTCAATCCCACTTAGTGAAATAATGAAGAGAAAGAAGATATTATAGAGATTCTTGGTAAAATGTAAAGGAAATAAAATAAAATCATTACCTACCTAGGAACGTGAGGCACATGAGTGTTATAAATTAAAAAATGTGCTCAATCAAGGAAAGACAAAAATGAGTCAAGGGAGAAAGAGAGATAATTAGGTGAGATACAATAGTAATCAAGATTCAACCAAACTCACTATCACAATCCAAATTAGAGGGAAAATGGCTAAAATTTAAGGTTTCATATGCCAACCAGAAATAATAGCATTCCTCCTTCCAGATAGGTAGGTAGGTCATTTGAACAAGGTAGGTCGTTTAAGAAACCCAACAACTTTAATTCATCACCCAAGTGCCCTAGGTTCTCTTCAATGACCTTGCATATGAAGGAATTAGAACATATACATTACATAATTTATTGGTTAAAACCAAACCAAAATATTTTACATCATACATATTATGTCTTTGAAATTGTAAAAATGGCATAAAGGAATTTGAGTAAGAGCTCATAAAATTTCATACCGTATTCCTCCCTAGAGTAAATGAGTCATTATAAAAAATAGTATTATTCTTAAAATGAATCAATAAAATTGGGTAATATTGATATATAATCTAATAGAAGACAAAATCCTGTGATGCATATGTATTCATAGAATTGATTGTATGTGTAGTCTAGTATCAAATAGTTTCAAGTTACATAACAAAAACCATAATATAATAAGTGAAAATATAATTCCAAATCCTCAAACCTAATCATCAATTATATTGTTTAGTCATATCTTAAATAACTTTTTCAAACATCATATTTAATTATCTTAAAAAATTTAGTACATGTTTATTTCTTTTGTTGAAGTAGGGGAGAGGGACTAGTAGTTGTTAGGGCTAACACACTAGGCATGTAGTGGTTGTATGGAATATCATAGGACCTCCAATTTTTTAGAAATGTGAATTGGCTGCTTATCTATGTACAACTAAGGTTTGGAGGTGTGACTCATCACAAAACTAATCACATCAATACATCTATTGAAAAGTGTCCAAAATTTTGAATAGCTCAACAAAAACTTAATCATGGTATCACTAGTAGTTGAATAAAAAATATCATTTGTTGTTAGTACAATATCATATTTTTATTTAAAATATAACTTATATACAACCTAAATTATCTTGATACCTTTTGGTTAATATAAATCTATATTATCTTTAACTTTTATATCCAATACAAATGAAACAATAGTTGAACACAAAAATACTATTTGTTATTTAAAACAACACATTATTATTTAAAATGCAACTTACATTCAATCATAAAATTTATTGACAAACTCTCACATTTCATGGAGAAATACAAGGTATTTATTGTGGCCACCTTTTATATTTGTGCTAGGACAAACTATTAATATGAAATACTCAAATCAAAGTACATTGTTATCCTACTAGTTGTATACATAAGAATAGTATTTTTTCACTATGACGACAATACTTTGTTTAAATGAACACCTTATTTTATAAATGACATACTTCAAGTGAATAGTTACAATGTTTGATATAAAACAAAAAAAAAATCTTTTTCATGAATATATTTAAAGTTTTTAATAACATTCATGAATTCTTATATGTTCAAATATGAATTCATCTTGATAAGATTAGTTATTTATTTGTATACTAATTATTGACAATATATAATATAAATATATTAGACTAGATTATATAACCACAAGTATTATTCTACTATACGACCTATTGAAACACTACTTGTAAACGACCAAAACGAGACATGGTAAAGTTCAAATATTTTGGTAACTGATGACGTTTTACTTTGGTAACAGATGATGTTTCAACAGTATGCGCAACAACTTACCAACACCAGAAGGTGCCAGAAAAAGAATGTGTCGGCAAGGAGATCGTGGCATAAGAAAATATGTCGACCATAGAATTCAAGTCTCTTTGGCTACAAAAAGTTACAAGGCGTTCGAGCTTTGATAACGCGAGCTACTGTAAGCGCAGTCCAAAGACATGGCTTCAACTCTTCTGCCTCTGCACGCAGTAGTGGTCCTGCTTCCTGCTTAAGGCCACGTTAATCCTTTCTTTCACTTAGCAAAACTTCTAGCAGCCCGAGGGTTTCTCATCAGTTTCATCAATACAGAGTGGATTGAGCAGAGGATGTTTAGACCTCCCAACGATGGGCTGGGCTTAACCAGCACACTCTAAGCGTTGACCGCTTAGAGTGTTCTGGCGGGCCCCTCTAATATGTTTCGTTTCCCTACCCATTTCTGTTACAATAAACTCTCACCCTTACAGTGTAGACACTCGTTGTTATAGCTAGCGGTCAACAGTTCTCGTGCACCAAACTCAAATCTCGAACATTGTTCTCGCGCGTGAAGAAATTCAAACTCAAATCTCAAACAGTTCCCGTGCAGCTGCAGAAGTTCAGTGGATGCCATAAAGTGTCTTGAGGGAGTTGCACTGTTTCACCGTGTGCAACAAACAGGTCTCCAACCCGATCATTATCCATTTGCCAACGTATTCCCAGCCTGTGCCAAGTTTGGATTGTTGGAACAGGGTTTAGGTGTCCTTAAAAGCATAAAGGTTGTAGCCAACAATCCAGGAAAGCTAGCTTTTAAGTCATTAGCATATATATCAATGCTTTATGATTTTATTGATTCATATTTTACTTCTTTACAGCTGAGTTATATATTGGTTGTTTTTATCATGCATTGCCATTTTGAATTTCATTCTGCACTTGGTTTTGACATGGTATTTCTCACCAAGGACGGGCCAGGAAATTCTAACAAATTGCCGCTGCCTCCCTTTGATCTACCAAAATGTTAGAAGGATCTCTTCATCGGTAATTTTTAACAATTCAATATGTTGGAATTTCAAAAATAAAATCGACCAAAATTATATGTACTCGTATTTATGAGGTTTGCAAAGCTGACAGGACAACATGCCGGAGTGATGGGAATAAGACCATGCTGTACCGACTCTTTACGTGACTGCCTTTAGTGAAAAGAGCTTTAAGAATAAGAAGGCTATTCTGTCCTAGCCTTCGCTTACATTATGTATGGTAAATGAGCAACGTCTGTAAAGTGCCTAGATTTAAGTCTCTCTACGTAAGCTTTCAAATATAACACGCTAGGTAGTAAATATCAAATAATTAAGACATGCTTGATGGTATTTGGAAGTTGGATTTAAATATATTTAATAAATTCACTGAAATTTTTAAAATACTATTGAAATTTAAATTGAATAAATAATATTTACAAATATAGATTGATAATAAAATATATTAAATAGTTAAAGTTAAAAATATATCAAATTTTGGATTAAAAAAATTACACAAGATTTAATATTGAGAATGTGAAAATAAACATGGAAAATTTTAAACATGAAATATTTTAAAATAAAAATATTATGATATATTATATTGTATTATTATTATTATTATTATTAAACCATTCACTATGATTATTTACATTATTATTTAATTTTAGTTATTTTTAATAAATTATTTAAATATATATATGATTAAAAATTTAATATTATTTTAAATCATAAACATCCAATATTTTTGATAAGGTAAGCAACATTTACAGGGTGTTGTACCCTTAACACATAGAGCCATAAGGGTCAAAAAGTTCAAGTCCAAAAAGAATAGAAACTAAGCCAGAAAAACACACACCATAGATCAATAGCAAATAGTCAAAACATAGACAAAACAACAACTAACCGACATTATCCCAGTTCCTTGACAGGAGATCAACAACATCGTCCCCAACCCATTCCTAGTCATCATCAACATTCTTCCCGTCCAATTCATCTTGTGATATTATTTACATATTGGGATACTTTTTATTTAGTTTTGTATTTAATTTAATTAAATATTTTGATACATGTGCATAGTGACAAATGATATGATATTTTGCTAAGTCTATCTCATTTTATAGACTTAATTTATTTATATACACACATTCCTATGCATTTAACCTCTACTATATTATTGTATTCTCATAGTTCTATACATTCACCTTAGCACTAATTTATCAAACTTATCTTTATGCCTACCTCTGTATAGTTGTTACCCACTTAGATCTATACATTTTCCAAAAGTGCAACACTTTTGCAATTGTATGGGTGATCCTTTGATCATAGACTTGTCGCCTTCTATAAAATTAAAATTCAAGCTTTGGTTGGTTGAACCCTTTCACCTTCCCACCTTAATCTTATCAAACACACATTCAACACAATTTTATTCTATTTGCCAATATTTAGAGACATTCAAAATGTGCATTTTCTCTCTCACCCTAAAGCACTAAAAAAATTAATAGTGACATATTTCAATTTGGTGCACTAAAAGGAGTAACAAATATGCATACTAGGGATTTTTCGTTTTTTCTACAAACCTTTCTATACAATTTTAGGCATTGGCCTAGCAAAACTTGTATGAAGATGAAATAATCTTTCTAGGGTATTTTTAAATACCATAATTCCTTATATCAACACAATTAGTAGAATAGACAATGATCTATTTTTTGGTATGTGGTGACTGATCATGCTATAGTATACACTCTTCATGTATCCTAATTTTTGGAAGCTTCTAAAAGCTTGCTATAAGTGGTTGGGATGGGGAGTTGTAGTATGGCATTATTTGAAAGATTGAAATATGTTTTACACTAGATAATAAAATCATTGGATGACTGTGGTTTTGTGGATGCCCGAATTGGGTGAACCACGTTAAATTCTTTGAGTTGTATTGTTTTCACTATAGTTTTTTGTGTATTTTATTTATCTATTTTATTGATCCAATATGCATTTAACTTGCTAGATATTTTCCTTCTAACCCTAACACTATCAAGTGAGTAGAAGAGTAAAATTTCATAATATATGAGATAAATCTAGAATTACAAGCCTATTTTGCTATTGTGAACTTATCCCTAACTTACAAACTTGTACTCTAATACAACTTATATATTATATATATTCTAAAGCACTTTATTATAAAAAAAATCCCCATTTCTAGAGGAAACTATAGTATGACATTAGAATCTTCTTCATTAATATTCACTTCATGGTCACAAAGCTATGGGTTGGTAAGAATGAGTACAAATCTAGGATCTAGGAAATTAAGTAACTTGAAAAGATGTATTTATAATCTTAAACAAATGATAAAAGGAAATTAAGAGATTATGTAGTAAGTTACATAATACTATGGAAAGAAAATATAAGTAAAAGTAATACCACTATTTACATGTAGATTACATCACATAACACATTATACATGAATTAGAGAAACTTGCAGTATATTATATTTCTTATATATCATGATATATACATCTAGGATGTAATATTTACTTATATGATCTTAGTTCTTCTATTGCATTCAAATTCTATTATATTCTTCATTCTATTCTATTATGTTCTATTTATGTCATATCACATATTCCACTACATATTTAAATCTTTTGAGCCTATACTAATACCTAAGTATAAGCATCTGAGGGAGTATATTTTATATATTTATTGTACCCTTCTGATAAGTTGATGGTTAACTAGAGAGGTTGCATCTCCTTTGTTGTAGACAAATATTGTGGTAACATTATCTCTATCTTTCTAACATCATCCTCCTTCAAAATAATATCTTATCCTCAAAATAGCATGGGTCTAGCTTGCTAAAACTTGAAAAAATTATGGTTCCCCTATTTTTATTTTTTTATGAAGGAAATTTTTACTTGTTATGGCTATTTCTATATGTAAATACCCTTGAATTGAGTGAAGGTAGCTTACCATTACTGAAGTAGTTAGATTTGACCCTTAAATTTTATGAGAATGTTTTTAGATTTGGTTCTTTTTACCACATCCACACTTTCTTGTTTTAGCTTTTCAAAATTGAATGTATATGTCTTAATTCCTTTTCATCCGACAAAGTCCATTATGTGGAAATCAAGAGAATCAAAGCAATAGTTCCCTATGTTGACTTTGGAGAGAGACAAATTAAGATGTGAGTCCAAATGTCTAGAAGCCTTCCAGGAATAAGAACCCCTAGGGACAAGCAGTAACATGTGGACTTTTCAAAGGTATTTGTTTTTCCCAAAGGATTTGAAATTCTGATGATTCGTTGAATGTTTGTTTTCAAGTTTTAGATCCAAGCAAATTGTTTTGATTTCATAGCAATGCATAACCCTAAGACAAAAAAGGCAATATTTATCAAATTCCCACTTGGATTTATCCAGTTATGCTTATTCAAAGCAGATTATTAGAACTAACTATAAATATTAAAACTAAATTAATCTAAATTCTAAAAATAAATCTCTAATTAAATTATAAATAAGAACAGAATCCAAATTAAACTTTTCTTAAAGTTGTTCTTCCATAGCTTGCCACACCAGGACTGCAATTGGAGAATTTTATAGTCAATACCAGCCAAGAATAATTTTCCAAGCTGTAGTGCACCAAATTGGAGAAGTGAAATGTCAATACCAGCCAAGAAGAATTCTTTAGGCTATAGCGTACCAATTTAGAGAAGTGAAATGTCAAGACCAACAAAGGGGAGTTTGGCTGTAGCTGAAACCAATAGCACTGGGAGAGCTATTAATGATTGGACTCTGTGTGTTCAACCAACAATTGATGCAAAAAAAAATCAACTTCAACACATCAAGAATAATTAATGCTTCAACACTTCAAGAGAAAAACACTAATCAAAATTAATGTTTCAACACTTCAAAAGCAAGATGTCAAGCAGAATTAATGCTTCGATACTTTAAAAGCGAAAATGTCAAGCAAAATTAATGAATGCATGTCGTGGGTTCACCCAACTGCTAGCTGCCCCTTAGACAATTTTGATGAGAAGAAGATATTGTTTCATGTTGACTACTGTAAAATTCTTCTTTATGCGCATGTCGGTATTTATAGCAGAGTCATCCAAAGCTGGAAATAGCACACCAACGTGAGGAATGTGAGAAGCAACAGAGTTGTCCACAGCTAGAAATAGCAAGCCAACGTGAGGAATGTGAGAAGCAGCAGAGCTGTCCAAAGCTAGAAATAGCACACCAACATGAGGGGAAGCAAAATTGTCAAAAGCTGGAAGTAGCATGCCAACTTGTCTTGGCTAAAATATGGTGTCTGAAAAATATCTCGTTATGGTTATATCCTTGCAGTCTGAGGACCTGAACACACAAAGGCGTGATTAGCTCAATTTTAGATTCACTGATGTCTCCATAATACACAAAAAAGTCACAGTTCACATCTAGGCTTTGATTCTACATGAGTTTGTACAATCTTTCTTTCATGGGGCAAATAGAAGGAAATATACATATCAATGTAATCTGCTAACAACAGTCAATGTGGTACTGCCAACATTGACCCTCCCCAAAAGGGTTGCCTTCCTCCAAAAATAGTTCCGCTCTTAGAAGAATTTTTTTGATAAAAGGAAAAATAAAATGTGCTTGACTAGGAAGATGACAATGTCTGAGTATACAAGATCGTCGAGACTAATCTTAAAGAGTATCTTGAAGGATTAGTTCGAGTCTGATAAATCCATAAGGGATTATAGATAATACAAATAAAGAGGAGAACTTGAGTTAATCATTATTCACTAGCATCGCACCATAGTGGGAAATGTAGGAAGGAGGAAACACCTTCGATGGAAGATTTGGGCGAATAACAAATTAGGATACGAATACTCTGTAGTGAATTTTCTATTTGGATTTTAGCATCTATTCAACACATAGTCCTACTTTTATATCTTTGATGCGGGCAATGAATTATGTAGCAAAGAAGTGTAAAGGGAAAACAAACTTATAATCAGGATGATAAATACAAACAGTTAAACAGTTAATATTTTATTTGTTCTGGTACTATATTGAGCACATATGCATGTCTCATAACCAAAAACGCCAGAGATAGGGATGCATTTACTTCTGCAATCTCCTCATTCAACAAAATGATGTAAAACAAAACTAAAACCAAAAGCAAACTTGCAAACAACTCTAAAACAGATCATTTTAAATCCATCATTTCAAAATATTGTCAAGAAATTAATTGCAAGTAACACAATAAATTAAACCTCAATCAACAATAGAGCACAAAGGAAACCAGAAGCAAATAAACATGTAACAAAGTCACTTCGTCTTCAAGTCTCCATTGATTGAACTCTATTGGTCTTCTCCATCTTGTTGCAAATTGTATGATTTCCCTCAGATTGAAATGCAACTATAATCTATGCCTAAGACAAGAAAAATATTGAAGTAATGTGTCGTCAAGTACTTAGAGTTCTCAAGCATGTTGTGTGTGTATGAATGAAAATGACTAGAGAGAGACCCTCCTTAAAGAATTTCAATTTGAAAATGGATGGCCAAGATTATAAGTTGGCAAAGCCCTAAGATCAAAGGCTAGAATTCAATGTGATGAGGAGCATTAGGGTTAGGGTAACATTAGGTCAAAGTTAGGGAAAGATTTGAAATGAAGGGTTGAGATTTAATTGGAGATAATTAAATCAAAGGTGGAGAATGAATGAGATAGAAGTAGTTGGAAATTCAAATAATAATAAAAATTATTTGATTTATGGAGGAAAGTTGAATTTTGAAAAATAATGGTTAAATTCATAAATAGGAATAAGACAAAAGACAATAAATAATTATTTTAAATTTTATTTACTTGTGGAATGAAAAATGGGTTAAATGAATATTTTTATTTAATTGAAGGAGAAAAGGATAATGAACAAATTAAATAATGAATGGTAATTATTTAATTGTAGGTGAAAATAAAAAAAAATTAATTAAATCAATTAGAAATTTATTTAATTATTGGAGGGAATAAGGATTAATTACTAACATATTTAAATATATTTATCTATTTAAATAATCATAGAGGAATAATTAACACTTTAATTATGTGGGGAAGAAGCGCGGTCGTCATAGAAAAATATGGTTTGCAGGTCTAGGCCATTTTTATGTGTCTACAACTATCACTTGACATAAAACTTATATACCACGACCTCTTCATTCTTATTTTTCCTTTTATCATTTCACTTTCTTCAGAAGATACCATGCATTATATGAACTCATAAATTTTGGAAGACTCTTTTTATATGATGTCACAATAGCTTATAGGTTTTGCATTGATAGTCTTCATTGTCACTTATTGTAAGAGTGTTTTGTTCTTCAGAGCTCATTGAAGTGTGATCATAATCATAGCTTAACACTATTATCTATAGTTGTGTAGGCTTCTAGATTCCTTTCAATACACTATTCAAATATCTTATTCATGAAATCACTCTTTTTCATGATTTTTATGAATTCTTTGAAGCACTATCATGATGTTTTTCCTTTTAGGACTATCCTCTTTCAATTGCCATATTTTCTTGATCACTGATTTCTTGATTAATTTCCACCCATCTTGTAAACACTATCGTAATGTCCTTTAGGGATTCTTTTATAATCTTAATAGATTGTCATACTACCCTCTATGGCTCTTAGATTATTTCCTTGGGGTAACCTAACATCATCACTAGAATATCTTTCTTTGATGATTGTAGTAGTTTATTTCCTATTATGATAGACCACTATAAATGCTCTTTGGACCTTTTGTCAATCTTTATCTTTGACATATATAAACCACTGCCCATTCTATTGACTGTCCCTAAGCTGATTTAGCATTATTGATTGTTGAAGGAGTTAAAATGTATGCATAGACCTTATGATGGTTTTCTCATTTAATAAATGCATGAAACAATGATGACACTGCGTCGCCAAAAAGTGTAGTGTTTGGCACTTTTTCACTCATTTTGGCCTTTTCCCTTGGATTTTGGTTTTGTTTTTCCTTGATTCAGTCTTGAATGCTTGCAAATCAACAACAATCTAAAAATGTTTTACTAAGGTGTTGTGAAGTATTGCAATACATCTTCCCACTTTTCTAAGACCCTTTCAACATAATTCACCTAAACAACCCCCTTTTATCCCTTTCCAAGCCTTGTGTCAAGGTGTTGTAAACTATTGTAAGGCATTTTCACACTTTCTTAGGCTTATCATCAACTAATTAACCCTTTTCTTATGATTATTTTTCCCCTTAATGCACTTTTAGTCCCGAATTAAGTTTGTTTCAGGAGGCAAGACTAATAAACATCATTAATCACCATTTTATTCCCACCCACCACTTGAAATTGTACAAGTGGACTAGGTCATGACCTTGGGTGACCTAGTCCCTTTTGGCATAATGTTCAAATTTAAGACAAAAACCTAACAAGAATTTTCCTCCAAAACCCTAGTGTTGGCCTATCATGTGACATTTCAAGAAATTAGGGCATATGTTGTATAAATAAGGGTTTTCACTTTCATTTCTCTCTCTCCCAAGCTCATTTTTGCATATCTTCACAAGAACTCTTGCACTCAAACTTCCCAAGAAAGCAATCAAACATAGGGACATCATAATAAACCTCCATTGGAGTTGGTTCTTGCATGTTGTAGACTTCAACAAGCAAAGAATTTGGTGAGC
Source organism: Sequoiadendron giganteum (assembly GCA_007115665.2). NCBI lineage: Eukaryota > Viridiplantae > Streptophyta > Pinopsida > Cupressales > Cupressaceae > Sequoiadendron > Sequoiadendron giganteum. The sequence continues at coordinate 285,242,427 of CM021101.1, read as the reverse complement.
ATTTACATTGTTAATCATTCAAGCCTCTCTCCTTTGATTTCTATTTCATTTGGGTTTAAGTTACCATCAAAGGGGTTTGACTTAGGCAAACCCCTAATCTCTAACCCTAATATTTTCCTTGTCTTTACATGTGTACTTGTAGGTGTGTATGTAGATTTAGCAAGGTCCAAAGTGTTGGGAAAGGTACAATCATTCCATTCAAGTCAACTCAAGGCACCGAACCCTAAGAGGGGAAAAAGGACAAGTTGTAGGTCATTTTCAGGAGTTCAGACACATTATGTTGTAGAGGAGGAAAGTACCAATTGGGACCCACAAAATTAGACCTTCTGGCTTCCAAAAGTACCAGGAGGACTAGGTCGCCACTATTGGTGACCTTGTCCTTGTACCGGGCCTAAAACATGGTTTTTGTATTTTTGGGTACCCTTTTCCCCAAAACCTAGTCCGACAAAGTTTCTCGGCAGGAGGACTAGGTCGCCCAACTTGGTGTAAATGTCCCTCTTCTGATTTTAGGATAGTTCCAGATCATTCCAGGGCTTCTGATCTACAACTCTCCATTTCTAGGTGCACCATCTCTATGTTTTTCCAATTTACTTTATGTTTGCATACATTTAGGGCATATAGTTTCGGTGCATTTTGTTTACATTCTCTTTGTTTACATTTCATAGACTAGATTAGCTTCATTTCATTTTAGTTTTCAACCACATGTCTCACACACAACACAATCCTAATCCAATCCTTCTATTGAATGCAATAACCAAAAACAACCATATCACCAAGGTGAAAGAGTGTCATTCCTACACCAAGTGATTGTAGGTGCAAAACCCTAGGGGCCTAGTAAAGGGAATCCTCTTTCCCTTTGTAGAAATAACAATTTTTGGTGGTTCATTTTGGTGAACCCAACCGTAGACCACTTGCTAACTTTCTGATTTTGCATCTCATCTTAGGCAATAGCTTGCATTGCATTGAAAAATTTGCATTATTTGCATCCTAGGGTTTGTAGAAAAGTGCATTAGTGAAAATTCATGCTAGATTGCACTTTGAATTACATTTTCATGAAGAAAATACAAAAATACTTGCATTCCCATTCTCTATATGTATCAGAAAATCATAAAAAGCATAAAAACTACTTAAAATCTTTGAAAATTGTCATAAATAGCACTACTAGAACTAATTTGCCACACTGGGTGACCTAGTCCTCTTGCACCATTCACTCTGTATTTTATGGAAATTTTAAAGCATTTTTTGCATTACAGTTCATTGGTTTTGCATTTCTATATTTTGTTCCAGATTTTAGTTACAAGTTGTTTAGTCTTTTTTCTTTACATTGCATTAGTATCCACCCCACTGTTAGGGAACCATGCATGAGCATTTGGTGTTCTCTTGTTGATACTGTTGTGAGACGAAGCTCTAGACTCATCGCATCTAATGACAACACTATTGTTGTAGATCTTGGGATCTCTCAGACTTCAACTCCTAGTATTGACAATAGTACACTAGGATTAGAGACCATCCTTAGCAACTCTATGCATATAGGAGACACACATGGTGACAACAAAATTGATGACCTTCCAAATAACAAGATATTCCACATCCATGCTGATTTCGTTGACCTTTAACATGACCTAAGCCTGGAGAACATCTTTGGTACCACCATCCCCACCAAAGAAAACCTTCACCATTTGCTTGATTTTGATGATGGCCTAAGTGTTATGAAGTGGATAGCAAAAATCTACCACAAACATGCCTCTTCTACACCTAAGATATCTCCCTCACCCACTCCTATTGTTGGCCACGTAGGAATTTCCACTCCTCCCCCATCAACCATAGCTTCCATCCCCACTTATGCATCTCCTAGTGTGACAACAACCATGAAACTGATTAGTAATGTGGTACCTTCCCTCGGCATTACCACTACTATCCCTACTTTCCTTGTGGCATCACATCCCTTAACTTCTTCCACCATCCCTACTATTACCATCCCTTCCACTTCCCCTTCCCCTACCTTCACCCCATCACCACTTTCCCTTCCACCTCATACCACTCTCACCAATCCCCTTATTACATAGCTTTTTCACACTTTCACCTCCATGCAACAACAAATATCCACCATCAACCAAAGCCAACATGGTTCACCTACCCATTACGTTTGTAGAAATCCATTATCTCCCGACATCCTATGCACCCCCTTACCATAGGGAGTATAAATTCCCACATTCGAGAAGTATGGAGGGAAGGGTGACCCTTGTAATCAAGTTAATGCCTATACTGCATTATGTAGTGACTTTTCTCTTGATGAAAACTTGTTAGCTAAACTATTTCCTAGGACCCTCAAAGATGCTGCCTTAGAGTGGTTTTCATCCTTACCCAACAATTCTATTAGTTCCTTCAATGAATTAGTGGATGCCTTCATAAACCACTTCCAGGTCCACATGACCCCCAAGAAAACCTTCGTCGACCTCATGAAATGAAAGAAAGACACTACCAAGAAGATAACTGACTTTATCTCTCGTTATCAGGCACTTTATTCCTTAATTGATGGCAAGATACCTAACAAACATCTGCAAAATATGATCACTAAGAACTTGATCACACCTCTCCAAGACAAGCTCACCCTCATTAAATTCCCTTCTTTCATGCACTTGTGTCAAGCGCTCTGTGATTATCACAACTCCACGAGTAGTCGTGATACAAGATCCACTTCTAGTAGAGTTGAGAAGTCTGACATTTCCACCCAACCTAATTATCAACCATTCTAAAAACCAACCAAAAGTTTTTTACAATTTAAACCTCCATCCCAAACCCTTGGGTATGTGTAGGATCATCATGGAAAAAATAGGCCCTTAAGTGATGATGAAAATTCATAAAATTAGAGTTAGGCAACTTGATGTAAAAATTTGAATAAGTTATCTATATTATTTAAAAAGTACTTAAGAATAGAATCTCTATAAAATTTATTTTAGTTTCTAAACTAATAGGTTTATTATAAATAAATAAAAATCTATTTGGTGAACATTTGAAATTTCAATGCAGTTGTACTTAAATTTCAGGGAAAAAATAAGAAGTAGGTGTCTGTCTGACCACCCTAACCACAATAAAATGATAATATTTTTTTATAATATTTCAGATATAAGTAGAGGACTCATGTCTCGATGTGATGCATATATATTTTTATTTTTTTCCAAAGAAAATAATTAATTATGAATTTTTTATTACAACTTTTAAAAAATATAAAAACTCGTATGTATGACCACCTTAACTTGGTCAAAACATCAAGAAATTCAAATTTATTTATTTAATCCTATAGTATGTGAAGCATAGAATGTGACACATGTTTCGAATTCAAAAAATGTGATACCATTTGAAAGCTATAGATGTTTTTCAATCATCCTATCAATCAAGACTTTAGTCGTAATTCAAATAGAAAATGAATAATAATTATTTATTATATTCAAAGTAAAGCATAATTTATATTGGTGGAAAGCTAAGAATCTCCTTTAAAAACCCTTTTCATTTCATAAATTCTCGGTAAAACAAATTCATCAGCCACATGGGCCATCATATCACTTACATATCGCCACTTTTTAGCCCATCATGATCTTGCACATACCCCCTCCACCCACCAATAACCAAGTGGCCACTGTCAGATCCATTGTTCCCTTCAATTATGGAGATCCTAAATGCACCTTCATGCCTTTACCTGAAACCCTTCATAACACCATGACTCAATTATTCCAACAACAAATGATATCCCTACCTCTTGTCTATGCAGTTGGTCCGAATAAACCATTACCTCCATCTTATAACTCCACTACTTACTACTATTTTCATCGACAGAACAGACATGATAGTGAAAAATGAAAGTGTCTAAAGCACCTTGTGCAAGACCTAATTGATTCAGGTCGTCTATCCATTGTTGGTAGCAATGATAAAGGAAATAAGTCTATGGCACCCCCCAATAAAAACCTATAAATTTTCACCAACCCTATGCCTAAACACAAAGTTTCATTTGTTAAAGTGAGTGAAACTTCACACACTGATGTTATGAATGTTGACTCACAAGATACACATTTTGATTCTCTCCAAATGGTAACCCATTTCATGCCTATAAATGAAATGGTAGGTGTGATTGACGTCATCCATCATAAAGGCCAAACCAAAAAACCTCTTGAGATCACCTTTTCACCCCAAGATATACTTAGAAATATTCCAGATGGTCCTCTCTACATAGCTGACATAATTTATGATAAGCCCACTAATGGGATACTCATAGATCTTGCTTGTGGCGAGAATGTGATCACAGAAGAATTTCTGGTATTACATGATATTGCTCAAGATGTTTATAATAGACCTACTGCTTGGATCAAAACACATAATGCTTTCACATGCCCTATGATTGGATAGATCACACTCCCATTATAGATAGGTACTAAGACATTGGATGTGACATTCTCTATCATCCCACAATTGGACCAATTTAACTTGCGACTAGGCCACCCGTGGCTTCCTTCAATGAAAGTGGTCCCATCTATTATTCACAAATGTGTGAAGTTCCCTGTTGACAATGAAATATTCACTATTCACCATAGTGGTTTCAATCCTCTATCTTCTAAAGGAAATTTTTCTTTGGAATCCTTTTAGCCTAAGCCCATGGAACCCATCACTCCTAGATGAGATTTATTTTTCATTGCCTATTAGAAGTTTAAAGCTAAGAAAATCTTTGAGCTCTCTCTCCACAACATACCCCCTTCTACCTCAGAATCACCCATCCTTGATGAAGCTATGTTGCAACCTGGCTCTAATATGCCCAATCAACCCACACTTGAAACATCCTCCACATCATCCAAGAGGCCTAGGGATTGTTGGTGTTTTATTTTTCCAACTAAGCTTTGAAACTCTCTAAGAGGTAGCCAAACTCTTTGTTTAAGAATTCTCAAAGTTAGTTTCCAACTAACAATATTTAGTCAAAGACTGAAATATCCTACACTTCTGGCTCAGAGAGACCAAGGTGGGTCAACCTACACAATGTCTAAAAAATAATTCAACCATACACACTGACATTGCTTTTTATAGCAAATAATTCCCAATTCAATTAAACCACAAAGAGCACTAACAACTTCAAACCTGGCTAAAATCTAAGTGGATCAATACTCACTTAGCAATTGAGAGGCATAACACAACATTAAACCTTAACCAAACCATGGGGATTTAAAATGATTTTGCATTTAAATTTGTTTCTAAGATGCATAAAACTAAATAATAGATCAGTGCCAATTTTGGGCCATGGAGTCAAACACATAAAATGAATTCACAAGTAAACAGACTTCAACTAGTGGATTTAAATTGCTAATGCTTTGCATAAATTTTTAGTGTCTTGCACAAACAATCCCTCTCTTATTATCAATCAAATTCTCATTATCAAATCTCATTTGCACACTTGAAATCATAATGACTTGCAAAGAGCATTTTAACCATTTCTTTGAAACAAAACAATGAACAAGCAAAACAATCTCATGAAATTTGAGATGATAAACTCAAAGATACTTTGTATTATTGAATTCATATGAATAAATTTGTATAAATATGGAGACAATTTGAAGATATTCATGAATTTCCAAACACCTTCATGATTTTATTTGCATAAACTGGTTGTATTTGCTCATGAAATCAGAAAATTACAGCTTACAGACTCAAGAAATAACTCAAAATTTATAATTCTCTATCTACCCAGCCCCATACAAAGAATCAGAACCCTCTACAATGAGAAGAGAAGAGAATAAAACAAGAAGAGAAGCAGCCCTAAAACTTATCCAAAGGTGCCATCTAGAATCTTCATTCACCATTGATCAACAAATCTGCAAAGCTTCTATCCTCTCTCTGCAACAAACTTATTTTGCCTCTCAATTTGCCCTGCACTCACCTTTGTTTCAAAATAGAAAATCTTCCCATGAAAAGGAATTCACCCCATTTACCTGCAATGTGAAAAATACCTCCATTCTCCTGTGCAAATTTTGTTTGTGTTCTTTATTTGCTGCACATTATATTTTTCTTTCATATTTTATCTATGTTCCCAACACAAAGTCTTTATGTATAAAATGAATAAAGAATCCATTTTATAAGTTCTCCACATGTCTTTACTTTTTCACTTTTAGCCTATATATATGTATGTTTATAAAGTGACAAAATTAACTTTATCCCTAGTGCATGTTCAATTTATTCCCAGACAAAACACTTCACCTTGCAACTTCATGAAAATATTTTCTCTTCGTGAAAGCTCTATTATTCTCCATTTACCTGTAGTTGAAAACAATTTACTCCCGGACACTTACCTTGCTGCACCTCATGTTTATTTTGGGCAAAGAATATTACTTTCATGGTGAATATTCACTTACTTTACCATGCACAATATTATTGCCTATGTTTGTTTACATACCCATACTTACAATTCCATTATATTTTAAAGCATTGCTTTAAAATAAAATAAAAAATCATTTCAAACTAAAGGCCATTTTAAAAAAAATTATAATTGGGAAAAATATTATACCCGTGCTTGTTTGACCCAATTAATATAAATGAAGGGCCCTTAAAATATTAATCATCGGGCATTTGAACTATATTCGAGCTTTTGAATTTTAGATGGGGTCCCACCACTCTGCATTCTCGCACACCTCACAACTATTTTGATTGCGTCACCCTTCCTCCATGAGGTGCGTAGGATCACTCCACATGGCCAAGGCTCTTGTTGACCATTGATTGAAGGAAGTGCCCTAATCCTTACTGCAATCCTCAAGCCCGAACCATGGCGGCTCCCATATTGGAAATGAGATGCACCCATAAATAGGGAAAAAATATGCTCCCTCTCAAATCTTCATCCAGGTATATGTCATTTGTAAGATCATTTGAATGACAACATGGAATCAAACAAGTTTGATAAATTTTCAATGCATGTGCAGAGCACCTTGGTGCCCTTCCTCATTCACTTGACATGATGGTTTCTCCATTTGGACATCATTTCTTTTGTTTGAAAGTATCAGAGGCCTTTTCAAAAAATCCATTTTGTATTATGTTGCAAGTATTGTGTTTTCTCACTGGGTCAATCCTCTTTCCCTCTAATGTTGTGATGGATTTCCCATACCCTGTTGCAATGTGCGTGCCTCACTGTCTTGAAATTTTCCTACATTTGGAGCACATTCAATCATCTATGTTGCATCCATTTCTTGCATTCGAGCCAAATACATATGCTTGGAATTTTCTAATGCCTTTCAACAATTTCATATTGTACGTAGCCTACAATGGCATTCCATCAGATCATATGTATTTGGAGGTTCGATGAACAATTCGCACACCTTGTTCTTTGCTACATCGATCCCTACTTTATGTGTTGCTTCTGGTTTTTCAATCTCCTTCAGGTTGCAAACTTATTTTCTCAATAGATGGTGCACCAACACCAACACTCCATGCTGCGCCTAGCTTCCACTTGACTGAAATATACTTCTTTGTTTAGTTTTTTACGATAAAACCCATTGATATTTTCCTTACATTCAATCATATTCACATTCATCATATTATGGCAACCTTAGAATAGTTGAAAAACCCTTCAGAACATAGGTATAGATACGTGGATCAAATATACCATTCTTGTGTCATTATGTCTTTTGTCCTTATAATCAAATTCGTGCATGGAACAAGCATCTTTGATTAACAAATGCTTCTCATCTATATAAAGTTTATCCCATGATAACTCCATAGGCTTAGGGTTGATTTCCTCTCGATGTTGTGTAACTGTCTGACAACTTAGCAAGATTAAATAGTGTTGTGACTTTATCTCCTGCTGACTTTAAATGAAACACCACCTTCTTGTGCATTTGTGCTCCATGACACTAAGATTACTAAATTCCATTGGTCAGAGAAATTACATGTATTATGTGTGCTCCCATAATTCACTTGAATTTTCTATCATTGTCTTTAGAAAACACTAAACAAGAAATTCACCATCTATTTGGGGCATTTTATCAATTTGCAATTTTACAATCGTGCCAAGCAGGTCAAGTCCTCATGTGGGCCCGACTAAAAAAAAAAATCGTTTTCAAACAAGTTTCATGCTCAAATCGATCTGACATAACCTTAGAGTGTTTTTGGATTTAAAACATGAACTGGGTTCTCATTAAAACTTGCTTTCTAATGCTTTTAGAAAATGTACAAAACTAGCCAAGTAGGCTTCGTAGTCACTTTTGAAAACTAGGCAAACAACATCCTAAAGCTATAAAAACTTACACGAATGTAGACATTGGTACAAAGAATGCAATTCAAAATATGGACTAGACAAATAAATCACGAGGAAAAAGTTATTAAACGGAAAATTTTCCTATTCAGACTTTTCTGCAACTAACAGTTGTTCTAAACCAATTGAAACGAACCCAATTGTCATTTTACAAAAATAGAAAATTAGCTTCTGGTGAGCTGCCACTGCACATAGTAGATCATTTAGGTACCTTGAGTATGTGTGCAAAAGGAATTTTCTTGAACCAACACCGATCAAAAGATATGAGGTGTCAAAGTTGACCACCTAGAAAAGTTTCAGAAATTGCAAGTGCAAAATAGGAGAAATTGCATTTGGTTTTAATCTGCCAAAAATAGAAAATCAAATCATGAGGCATTGAAAACTAACATACAAGCTTATTTATGTGGGGATAATGTAGAACAACAATAATTATGGCATGATGATAAACCGATTGCAATATGCAAGCTCAAACAGGAGGCTACTTTACAAAACTGAACGTTTGCAAACAACAAAAAAAGTGTCAAAACCCTGTCAAAACTTATGTTGGGAAGCTGAAAATTGACATGCACATTCCAATATGTCAATTGAATATGTCTGAAAATGGTTTTTTGCATAAAAATCAATAGGCTTCAAATTACATGCCTCGAAAGTGGGTCATTCATGCAGATTTCTAAAGTGCACTTCTAAAAGTGCAAAGGCAAAATTTTTTAATTGGCCATCTCAAATTTGCAAAATTTGAGAGTGCCATTAGTGGCTCCGACAAGAGATGTATGCCCCCTATGAGCATAGCAAGATTCCAAATCTTTGGGGAGTAGATTGAATTCAAACTCCATTAGGTGCCATCAAACTGCTCCTTTATTCAACCTCATTTTCAACTTCACTTGGTGACCCAAGTCACCAAATGAAAAAGGGAAATCAATATTTACCTCTGTCAAAGAAAATTTTGTAGAAATATCTAATCTCCCTCAACTCATGCTTTCCTCTGTCAAACCACAATAACATAGGTGACTACACCCCTGCAAACACAAGTATCAGGCTACCTTTGTGCAAGTGGAAAATTTCTCTTTGTTTGGCATTGTTATCACATGGCAGCCAAATCACATATGCCACTCCACTACCACTCTCTCCATTGTCTCATTTTGTATCAAGTGGAAAAATTTGGAGATGAGAATCAAGACCACATGAGAAAATGGTCTCATCACATTCACATATGACTTCATAATGGTCATGTTCACAGGAGACGTCGGGGCTGAAAAAAAAATGCAATCATCTTGTGTGTTGAGCAAAAAATTCTCATACATCTGTATCTCCTCCAACTAGAATACATCACAGGTCAGTTTTTCATCATCCAAACACCACAACCCAAACACATTATCATGTGCTTCAAGATTCTGAAAATCAGATTTATCAATACTAAAAGTACTTTCATCTTCATTCAAATCATGACATTCAACAAAAACATCAACCTCCAATGCATGAGCAGTGTTCTCTATGTCAGGTTCACATATGATGTTAGTTTCATTCTTCAAACCATCATGCACATCGATATGGGATGCTTCAAAGATAGATCAATACCATTCAAAATTTGACCCTAGACCAAGGTCTTCGCATTGATTCTTCACAACATGTTCATTGTCTGAATCATTTTTAATGTTATCACTTTCTAGATTAATAGGTTCAACAAAAAGACTTTCATGTGCATTATCAGCTGATAGGCATATTGACCCATGTACAAGAGACTCATTGCTATCTAAAAGTTTTTTACCAGGAACAAAGCTAGAACCTCCATTGCTTTGCACATTAATACATTCGTCATTCAAAACAAACATATCCATTTACAAAATATGAAGATGAGAGAGACCATCAAAGTAAGATCCACATTCAATCTCATACTGACTAACATCAAACCCACTACTATCTGCATCATATGGCTTCTCCACACATTGATCAAAAGATCTTGCAATTTCAACACAATCTGAAAGTCCATCAAATTGTTTCACATTATCTATGGATGATAATGTTTCAATTCTAGATCCATGTGATTGTCATAATGCTTAACTTGATCATTCAAAACTCATTTCCTTTCTTCATCAATGTGAACTTCATCATCCTTCTCATGTAGAGATGACACTTCCATCTTTGCTTCACACAAACAATCATGAACAACAAATTCATAAGCAGGTTCATGACATTCTTCACCATTCCCATCACTATGTTCATGATTAGAAAATTGAACATACACATGATTATCTCCATATTCTTCATCAATCACTAAATTGACATGCTCCATGGATTCCAAACTTGAACTACATTCCAAGTTTGTCTAAACTGCAAATGGATCATTCACTTGTGGACAAGTGATTTCGTGAGCATTCATGTCATTGCATTCTTCATGTGAAGAAAGTATCTCTAAGTCATTCTCATGAGAGCATTCACAATCATTAGAAGAGAAATCAGTTGAGCTATCACCATGATCTTTACCACCAGAAGAAAAATCATTACACAAACCATGTTCAAAATCTTCAGAATGAATACTTGAGGCTGCACTTTCAAGATCATAATCACTGGTTTGTAATGAAATATCAGCAACACATGCATTGTAATTGTTTCTTACAACAAGGCATGGTATAGCATTTTGTATCTCATTTACTTCTCCATCACTTGAGATATTATAAGAAAAAAATTCATGCATATTTATCCTGTCATCATCCCATGTATCTTCCTCTTCATCATTGTTGCAAGGATCTACACATGTGTTGATTGTAAGCTAATTACAATCAATGTCCTCATTCATACAACAAGTATCTTCATTTTCTAATACACTCTTTTAATTATTGTGTATCATGTTTTGATTTTCTTGAATAAGACAACTACTACCTTCATTTTAAGACACCATATTTTGATGACATTTTATTGGAGTTCATTAGGATCTGCAGAGCATGATGATGGAGAAATTGGAGTAGAAGTAGCATTACCCTCTAGAAAAGGACTTTTATTATCTGATCCATGAGTTCTATTTTCCTGAGGTGTGTTAGGATGACCAGCACTCATATCCCTATGTCCTTTCATCATTGAGTATCTCAAATTGTTCTCAATGTCTATAGCCATCTGATATGCTTGGTGCAAGGTTGTAGGCTCTTTCCCCCTTAATAGATAACTTATCTTTTTTTCAAATGCTCCTAAGTACACGACCAAACATTCACCATCATTTGGCCTTATGTTCTCCAGGATCTCTCTAACGATCTTTGAAAATCTGAGATTAAAAGATGGGACTAACTCATATTTTCCTTTCTCCATGTTCATGAACCTTTTCCTTATCAAAACAAGGTTAATCCTCTCTCCAAACTACTCCATGAACACTATCTTGAACTCTTCCCATGAATGAATAGAGGAAGTTGATAAATAAGAGATCCAATCCCTTGCATCTCCTCTTAGAGATTGAACAAATAGTCTCATGATCACATCCTCGTAATCAATCTCATAATCGTCCATCACATTACTGAATTCTTGGAGATGCTTATTGGTTGATTCAGACATATCACCAATGAATCTTGGTAAATCATTTATGACTTTAGTTTTAATGTCATTTAGGTAACCACTGATGTCACTGAAATTGATGGCTTTGTGCCTTCCAGTGATGAAACCTCTTTGAAAATCTGGTTGGCATTGATCACAAACCATAGTTCCATCCGGAACCATACTAGGGTGAATGTATTAAGGCATTTTGATATGCCTTTTTTTCAAATTTCAGATATCAACTCTACAATTGATAAATCATTTCCCTCTTTCTATCTTTCATCATGATCTTAGAATACCAAAATGCATAATTCAAATGCATTTACACCTAAGATCTACTTATTGGGAAAATTTCAAAAACAAGCATACTTTCAGCATAATACATAGGCTCCAAACTACAATTTAGAAGTATGCAAACTAAATATTACTTTTCTTTCCCTCGCTTAGTGTTAATCACTCAATAGGGAACCAAATTTTTGCCTAAGATGTTCAAATATGGTCTTCATATACAGTTTTCTTGAAAACCAAGAATGAGGAATACCTAGAAATAATGCAACTGCACTGCAAATTGTCTTCCTCACTGGAAATATTTGTAGATCTGGAAATTTCTTCAAATTTTCAATAGGTTCTATTAATAGAGTTGCCACCTCTTTTCACAGAGGACTGGAATTCAAATATTATGAAGCTCTTTCACATTTAAACTTATTTTTGAGTTCCTTCCACCAGCAGAGCACCACAGATCCTGGAATCTTAAGGTTCACTGCAACAAATCTACCTCTAGGTTTGAAATCCTTCAATATTTGAACTAAAATCAAAATGCTAAATTATTTTACTCTATGCAATTACTCTTAAGGCTAGATTCTGCAATCAGAATTTTCTCAAATTTCCCCTAGTAGAGTTGCCATTCTGTTGGTGTTTTATTTTTCCAGCTAAGCTTTGAAACTCTCCAAGAGGTAGCCAACCTCTATGTTTAAGAATTCTCAAAGTTAGTGGCCAACTGACAAGATTCAGTCAAAGACTAAAATCTCCAACACTTCTGGCTCTGCAGGACCAAGGTGGGTCAACCTATAGACATGCAAAACTAACATCATTGATTAATCATATTTAATCATTTTCTCCTTAATTAATTAGATCAAATTATTTGATTAATGTCCTAAGGTTCCTCCATTTAATTAAATAAACCCAAATGTTTAATTAAAACTCTAAATATTCATTTTCTTCTCATTCGATTTAAGCAATTAAAAAAATGTAAATCAAATGTCACATCACCTAATCATCAGCTTAATTAGTCAAATCCATGACTAAAACTAGGTCTAACCCATGTCCCATCCTCTAGCTTTTCCCACTTGCACAATAAATCTTTTATTTTGATTTATTAAAACCCTATTTTCCTCACAAAGCATATTCCCAAGGAATATGCCCTCATTAACTCCCTTTGTTTGACATTTTTCTCCAAACAAAATTCCCCCCAAATCTCTCAACCATATGGATTTAATGACATTTTTCAAATTTTAAACTCACCTAATCTCATTTATCTTGCACAAAGACCAAAATGTGCTCAAGCTTTCTCCTCTCACATTTTGACAAGTGGAATGAATCTATTGGTTGAGGATTAGTCCCACATTCCTCAACTTTGCCTCTTCTCTCTTCAATCTCACCTATAAATTCAAGGGGTTTTCTCCTTCATTGAAATCTATCATTTGAGCATTCTCACTATAGGAAACTTGAGTTCATCTTGCATCTCTTTGTCTATCACCATCTCAAGGCTTAGAAAGGATTTGGAAAGGGTCCCTTCACATACCCAAGGTGCACCAATCTAATATGGAATAGGTATCTAACATGATTTTTATGCTCTCAATTAGTTTATCTTGTTATTTTGCTTGTAATGTGAAACATGTTAGATTATTTCATAAGAATATTGCTTGTTTGCTTGCTTCAAACCTACATTATGCTAATATGTGTTAACAGTTTAAGTTTGCAGATTTTGTGGTATTACATGTGGCGCTAGGAGGAGGGCCATGTGATTTGGGGGGATGTGTCTTATCCTTGACTTAATAAAATCATGTCATTTGACCTTTTGTGTTTTTGTTGCAGGATATGGATTTGACTCAATCTATTCATTTATTTGCATTATTTGAGGATTTATATATCCATTTTTTATCATCTTTTGTTTTACCCTATCACTAAGTTTTGCAGATTTCATGATGATTGATTTTCTAAACAACTCTCTAGACAGTTTGTTTCAACAAGAGGCGCTCTATTCAGTTGTTTTTCATTATGATATAATGACTTTCTGCATATAGCTTTTATATAGCTACGAAAGAAGTAAAATGCTACTCTTTATCAAGTCTGTATTTAGATAAGACAAATTCTATGAGTAAAAAAAAAATTACTATTGTTTTAAGCACTGTCTTCTTATGATCCATTTGGCACACATCCTGTTGTATTATTGAAACATTGAACCTCAAATTTAGCATGCTATGTAAAACCATCCTTGTCACTTTGTATAAATTGATTGAGACAATTTTTCAAAGTCTCTACAAGTTTTTCTTCACTTTCCCTCTGTATAACCTTCTTTTTTTCTTGCAGTTTCTTAGAATCTACTAGTTCACCTTCGGTAAATATTTCAAATGAAGCCAGTGAAGTCATGACAAGATGACCTATGTAGTCTTCAAACAACTCACCTCCAAAGAGCATGTCAAAGAATCCGACCGGGTCAATAATCATATCCGTTGACACGCATTTTTTTTTCCATTAGTATCATATGCTCCACGTTGTGCTAGATCACTAAGAACTTGATAAGTGTGAACCCCTAAACCTGCAAATGCACAAAGACGACAAACATTGTTAGTGTTAGATCAAAATGCATGCAAAGAGTGAAGGATTCCCCATAAAATCCACCTATTTAAGCTAATATTAGGAAATGGAAAGCAAAACTTAGACAATATGAAAGTAAATCCTAATCTAGCCAATAGTATGATGATCTTATGGGGGAATTGGTGCCAATGATGTGTTGCAATTGGCCCTTTCCCAATTCCTATGTGAAAATGTGAGTTGATTGAATCAATGGTCAAATCTCCAAAGAGATTTGAGCATAGCCTTGATGCAAATGTGAAAATATGAGGAGTGTATGGATGAAATGAGCAAAATTAGTTCTCAATTGTAGAGAGTAACTTTGCATATGAATTGTGGATGAAGATTGAGGAGAAGAGTCTCCAATTTATAGATTCAAATCTTGGAAGAAATAGTGGATATAAGCAATGTGGGATAAAAGATAATCCAATGGCATTGTGCCACTTGTCCAAATGTGATTGGATGAGGAATGTGCAAGATTTGGCCAATGTGCCAATTAATGCAATTAGGTGGCATTTCAAATTTGAGAAATGACATGTTGAAGAGGGAAAGGGAATGAAGTTAATGTCAGTTGGCTCAAGGTCAAGGACATGTAAGAGGCATTGAATGCCTTGTTGGAAGGACCAAGTCCACTTGGCCTTTTTGAATTCAAATGAGGGAATATTCCCCTTTTGATGCTTTGTGAGGAAAAATAGAAGAATTAATAAATCAAAGTAATTGATTTATTGTGCAACTTGCATTCTCGAGAGGATTTTAATGAGAGGGATTAAGTTAATCACGGATTTGATTAATTTAATGAAGAATTAGGTGATTTGACAATTTAGACTTAAATAGATGAATTAATTTAAATCAGAATTGAAAGGAAATGATTTATTAAATAAATGATTTGATTTATTTAACCAAAGAAGAATATGTTAGATTAAATCAAATAAGGTTTTATTTATTTAATTTAATAGGACTTTAGAGATTTAATTTAAATAAAATGAATTATTTAAATGAACAGAGAAAGATGATTAATTAAATTAAATTGATTCATTTAATCACCAAAGGAGAAAGACCTAATTAAATAATAATTTATTTAATTAAGGGATGAAAAGTGTTGATAAGATGAGAGTATGATTCAAGACAAAACAATGTTAGTAGGATCAGAATCAGGTGCATGTATATTTTATGTGTCTACATTTTGCCCCTTTTTGAAGCAATGTACTTGTTGCATTGATTCAAAGAATAAATTGCTATGATCAAAGGTCCGGGATTTTTTGGAATGTTTTTAGATGCCCCACTACTACCTTAGTGGAAGGATATTTCTAGATATTGCCCCCTCAAGAGATCGGATGAAAATTTTGATTTTTTGGATGATCTCGCGAAAAAGATGACAAGGTGCCCAATAGGCCAGAAATGCCCCAAAATGCCAAAAAAATGCATTAAAATGCCAAAAGAGACGCAGAATGACTCTCGGTTGGACGAAAACGGGTTTGGGGGGCCAAAACCCCCTTCAGAATGTCAAATTAGGTCAAAAAAACCCTAATTTTCGAGCTTAAATAGACCTCGAGGGGTCACTTTCAAAACATTTGCACTCTTAACCTTTAGAAAATTGACATTTGAGCTCTGATTTTTTAGACAATATGGCGCAACGAGAGTTTCCCCTACATGTGTCAGAGTGGGTACGAGTATATTAGCGACCAGTCATCGCAGGACATGTGGTATGTACCCATATCCCACTTTTAATTTTATCATTTTACACGCATTTAATAGGGTTTAGGTACGGTCAAGTCGGTGCGGCGCGATATTGCACTGCGAAAAATTTCCAAACTGGCCCGCACGGTCCTATATAGGGCCGTGTATGCATAGAGCACTACGCGGCGAAGTTTGTACTTAGGGATTTTCAATTTTTAAAGTGGGATGCTTACTCAAACAACGTCGCGTGGGCCAATTAGCTATCTAAGTGTGCCGCGTGGCACACTTTGCAATATTTTTCTATCTAACTCCACCACGCGGTGCAATTTGGATACTTTCAAACAGCGTCGCTTTTGCAAATAGCGCCGCTTTTTTGTTGTTTCAAAAGCGAAAGGTGATACAGATATCAGATGTTTTTTTTTTAGGGAAGCTGACGCGGTACTTTTCCTTGCGCAGGAGACACCCAAGGTTATTCATTCGAGGGAGCACCGATGGCGAGTACTTGAGCGATTAGGCGATATGCATATATTTCTCTAGGAGCAGCTTAGGATGCTTGGTTTATGGTTCGTTGTCTACGTCCCTCCTATGTGAGCACATCTAGGTATGATGTATGCTTTGGCCAAGCAGTGGCATAGTGAGACCTCATCCTTTCATCTTCCCACTGGCGAGGCCACTATCACTCTTGAGGATGTCTGGCACATCCTGCAACTACCCATTCATGGAGAGCAAGAGATTTATGATTTGGAGGAGGGGAGGGATGCTTGCTTCGGTGTCATGGGTGTGACTGACCTCATGTTATGTGACGGTTAGATAGATTTGGAGAGGTATCAGGGTATAGCCCCTACTTACAACCTAATTGTGGTCGCCATTATTTTTGGCCTTGTAGCTCCTGATCGGCATGGCCGATATTTCAGTCCGGGTTGGGGACTAGCATGGCAGCAAATGTGCACACGCCGAGTGTGTTTTACCTAGGGACCAGTACTACTGGCCTCTTTATATAGAGATTTGCATGAGTTTGCCTATTTGGAGGGTTGAGCTCTTGGGGCTCGATTGACTCTTCTTCATGTTTGGGCATTTGAGCGGATTCCAGTGCTTCGCCCATTTGTGATACCAGTTTCCTTAGATATTGATGATCCTTTGGTGTGGCGGTATGGTGAGGCGACGATTTGCTTCACCCACATGGGTACAGATGGCGTAGCTCACTGGCGACGGGTTCTGGATGAGATGACAGTATTTATTTGGAGGTCGTATATGGGTATGGGCCCATGGATGGATGATGCAGAGCAACTCTTCTTTGCTCACCAGGATAGATTTATATAGGGTCGAGAGCATATTCTAATAGAGAGATACCTTCTTGATCAGGTGGCTAGACAGTTTGGGGAGGTATAGGATATACCCGATGCTCAGTATACAACCATCTTTGCCCGTACGGCCAGGGAGACAACATGGGGATAGCCCATTCTAGCAGACGAGGCAGTGACCTCATTTAGGCAGTTGGTGGCTCAGTCATGGGCATATGATCAGGGGCCAGCAGATGCAGGGGTGACCCCAGCGTACAGGGCATGGTTCAGGCTGCCAGTGAGATTGACAATTCCAAGGACGGTGCTTCCACATTGCCACCCGAGAAGTAGGTCAGTAGGTAGGGGTCAGGGAGGTGTACCACCTCCTCAGTAGTCACCTCTAAGGGTTCCCGCACAACATGTGGCAGGACAGGATGGACAACCCCATGTAGCAGGACAAGATGGGCAACCCCATGCGCCAGGACAGCAGCAGCCAGTAGTACAGCCAACAAGATAGCCAACAGGACAGCCAACGGGCTAGCCAGATGCCTGTGACATGTTGATTCAATAGTTACAAGGGTAGGTACAAGCTTTGACAGCTGAGCGAGATGAGGCCCGATAGCAGGTTGCTACAGTTACAACAGAGAGACCTGGCATGATCTGAGAGGGATCAAGAGGTGGGCCGACGGAGGCAGTTAGAGAGTGTAGCTTCCACATCCCAGGGTCAAACAGTTGATATCCGAGACTATAAGGATGCCATCAGAGAGCCCAAGTACTATCGACACCATTACCACCAGGTAGTACCATCAGAACGTAGGTTGACAGAGTTTTCCCAGCAGACAAGGAGGCGACCAACAGAGGCACACAATGAGAGGTAGAATGGGGAGGGCAGTAGCCAGTAGGGCCCACCCCCCTTTTGATCACAAGATAGTTTGCTTCATTTTTGATATACGGGCTGCAGTATTTTGGCCTTATTGTATTATGTATTCGATGTACACCTGATCCGATTTTGTATCACAATAGTATTTTTTGATGATATATATGAGATGATTCGCCCTTTTATGATATGTATGGTGCACATGTATGATATGCAAATGTATGATGCTTATGAGATGTTATGAGATGTTTTTATTCTTATGCTTTATGTTATGCAACGTATGTAATGGATGCATCTCTTTTTGTATATTTTTCATGTTCTATGGATGTAATGCATATTAATGATGGTAATGGATGCAAATGGTAGTGGATGCAAATAATAATGGACGTAAATGATAATGTTTTCTTAAGATGTTTAGGATAACAAATTTATATTTTTCTTCAAATCTTAAGATAACGATATGGTGCCATGTGTTCTAATGCTGATGATTGTGTGGATGCAGGGTGATGTTTTGATTGCTATTATGATACCATGTTAGTGCGGAAAGAAGGTAGAAGAAACACAGAGTTAATAAATTAGTTAGGATGGAGATGGTGATTTGTATTGCTAGGAATTGGGATTTTCAAAGGGTCAATTGCGTTATGTTTGATAACACACATAGGTACGATGCATCAAGGTATAAAGGACCAGGATGACATTTGTACCTAGTGTGATGGACCTTGACTTGATAGTTAGATAGAAGTATTCTTGTTCACACTTAACATACATACTTCATTCAAGATGCAATTCAGACATTCTAAATATCTCGAACCAAAACACAGAAAAGCAAGCTTTCCGATGTGGTCAACAAGATACCTAAAATATCCTCCCTATAAACCAAACAAAATATACATGACTAAGTTATTTTACAAGTGTATCCCACAAGTGCAGCAAATAAAAAGATAATGTTTATTGCCCCATTCCTTTCTCTCTAAATCTATTTTGTTTAGGCATCATCGAGAGGTCCTTGAAATGAGTGCAATATAAGATAAGTCTAATCAAGACTAAGATAAAGCAAATAAACAAGCTAATGTTCTTCATACCACTAGCCAAAACTAACTACTGTGGGGTACTTGATGCTTATTTCCATCGCAGGAAAGCTTCATCCTAGGAC
Organism: Sequoiadendron giganteum; assembly: GCA_007115665.2. Taxonomy (NCBI): domain Eukaryota; kingdom Viridiplantae; phylum Streptophyta; class Pinopsida; order Cupressales; family Cupressaceae; genus Sequoiadendron; species Sequoiadendron giganteum. The sequence goes on along the minus strand of CM021101.1, from coordinate 285,222,793 downwards.
ATGTCGTGATCAAGGTTTTGGTGGGACTGATTTGGGTGATAAGCTATTGATACTCCGAGTTGACCAACTTGTTGATTCACTGACTTAGGCTTGAGACTTTCACGGTTAGGTGTTCACTTCAGAATCTGCTAGACTTGCTTCTGACTGACTCATCAAAGGGTGAAGGCGATGATTGATTTTATTATGAGTGATGGCAATCACGGGTGAAAGCGCGATGAAATGGATGCACCATTTTGGTTTTTTCAAATGTTTTGAGGTTGTTTTTGGTATTTTCAAGATTTATGACAAATAGACTAACTTAAAGACCTATCCTAGGGGTCTCGGGAGCTGATCCATAGATTATCCTTGCCTATACACGCAGAGACCATGTAGTTCGACTGACAACAAACTCGACTCAAACGATGAAATGGACAAATGGATTGCCATTTTATTGCCTAAAGGACTGACTTAAGATGCAGACTAGATGGGCAAATGGATTGCCAATGCGATAGAAGCCTTAGGACTGACCCTAACTATCTTGGGGATGATCAAAGATCAACCTTGCCTACGTTCAAGCTCAGAGATGACGTAGTTCGACAAGGTGAAAGACTTACAAGACTTTAATGAAGAATTTTTTTGAAGATTTTTTGATATTTTGACATGTTTTTGGATTTTTTGAATGATTTTGGATGCTTTTGGATTTTTGATGAATTTGAAGAAGATCATGAGAATATACATGAATTCAATCTGATGCATGTGGGAACATGCCCCCAGTGTGGTGTGATAGACTACTTCAATGAAGGCGGGACAAACTGACCTTAAGAATGCCAAGCAGTACTATGGTGGAATGTGATATGGATAGCAGCTTAGGCTATGGTATGGATGCAAGCAGATGGGTGGATGGATGATTTATTGAGATGTGATGGAATGAGTGAGTCGTGCAGATCCTGGTAGATGGGGGGTGCTTTATTTACACTTGGTGCCTATTTTCCAGGTTTTCACCAAGGTACTTATCCAAAGTGCCACCGAAGTGGTTTTCACTAGAGCATGAATTTTTTCTCTTTACTATTTTCAATCCTTTTTTCTAATTTTTTTTTATTTTTTTTTTTCTTTTTTGGATTTTTGCATTTTTTGATTTTTTTTGTTGTTGCCAAGACGCTTGTTTGCCAGGTTTTCACCAAGGTAACCATTTTTTCAGGACTTTTTTCGATTGTTTTTTAATTTTCTGGTTCTATACCTTGCAACATTTAAGGATAAAACTTTTTGAGGTGCAAACTATTTATGGGCTCCAGCAAACGTTCGCCTTCTGGTGTCAATAACTGATATGCTCCCAACTTGTAGCTTGCGGTGATGATGAAGGGTCCTAGCCAGTTGGGCTCAAACTTTCATTTTGTATCCAAGTTTGGCACATTCTTTTGGTTTTCTTTTAGCACAAGGTCCCCAACTTGGAAAGTGTGTTGCCTGATCTTCTTGTTGTAACTTTGTTTCAGACGGTTTTGGTACACTTGTAGATGATTTAGGGCATCCATGCGCCGTTCATCTAGTAATTCCAGCTCGTTTAGTCTTGTAACACTATATTCCTCATCTGTGATGAGGTTTTGCAGTGATATCCTCAGTGAGGGGAGCTCGATCTCAATAGGGAGGATGGCTTCTGATCCATAGACCAAGGAGAATGGGGTGGCACTTGTTGGCATGCGGATGCTAGTGCAGTAAGCCCATAAGGTGGGATTTAGCTACAAATTCCAGTCACGACCAGAGTCATTAACTTTTTTTTTGAATATTTTCAGAATGGTTTTATTTGTGGCTTCTGCTTGGCCATTGCCTTGTGGATAGTATGGGGTGGAAAAACAGTGCTAGATTTTGAATTTTTCACATAAATCATGGACATCCTGATTCTTGAAGGGTGTCCCATTATCAGAGATAATGGATTGAGGAACACTGTATTGGAAAATGAGGTAGTTCATAATGAACTTGGATATTTGTTTTCCCGTGATGTAGGTCATGGGAATTGCTTCGACCCACTTTGTGAAATATTCAGTAGCAGTGATTATGAACTTGTAGCCATTGGATGAGGTGGGTGAAATTTTACCAATGAGATCGAGCCCCCACTATGAAAAGGGCCAAGGTGTAACGATGGGATGTAGTTCTTGAGCTGGTGCATGGATAAGGTCTCCATGTTGTTGGCATTGTAGGCATCTCCTGACAAAGTTGTGTGCCTCTCTCTCCATTGTTGGCCAGTAGTACCTAGTTCTTAGCAACTTCTTAGCCAAGGTCATACCACTTGAGTGTGAACCACACGTGCCATTGTGTACCTCAGTTAGAGTAGTCAAGGCTTCCTCAGGCTTTAAACAACCTAGCAAGGTTCCATCGACACTTCTATGGAAGAAGGTCTCTCCTAGGATGATGAATCGTGAAGACCTTTTGACAAAGGTTCAATTTAGGTTTGGGGTGATGTCAATGGGGAGGATTCCTAATCTTAGGTAGGTGTATATGTCATGTTACCAAAGATCACTAGGACCAATGAGTTCACACGCGTATTCTGACTCTGGTACCTCAAAAGTGGATATAAGAAGTTGTTCTACCAAGAATTCATGCTTGGAGATGTTGTGAGGAATGTCTAGTAAGGATCCAATTGTTTCCATTGCATCGGCTACTCTGTTGTTTGTCCTTGGTATCTGTTCAAAGGTGATGTTGATGAATGATTCCTTGAGGCTTTCTACCACCTTTTTGTATGGTGTGAGCTTATCATCCTTAGTTTGGTATTCACCGTTGACTTGGTTGATGATAAGTTGTGAATCCCCATAGACCTTTAATGCCATGATTCGCCACTATGCTGCAATCTTGAGACCTATGATTAAAGCCTTGTATTCTGCAATGTTGTTGGTATAGGGGAATGCCAATTTATATGATCTAGGTATACAGTCTCCTCGTGGGGTGATGAAGAACACACCGGCTCTTAATCCATGTTGCGTGTGGGAGCCATCGAAGTACAATTTCCAGTGGTCAGCTACACCAAGGTTGAAAAGGGACTCATCTGAGAATTCTGATATGAGTGGGTTGTCTGTGTAAAGGGGAGCTGTTGCTAGCTAGTCCACAATGACTTGTCCCTTTATGGCTTTTCTTTCTACATACTCAATATCATGTTCAAACAATATCATTACCCACTTAGCCATTCTTCTTGTAAGCATTGCTTTTGACAACAGATACTTTAGAGGGTCTATCTTGGCAATAAACTTGCTTCGATGAGCTAGCATGTAGTGTCTGAATTTCTAAGCTGCAAATACCAATGCCAGACAAGCCTTTTCTATTGAAGTGTAATTGAGCTTGTGCCCCACCATTGTTTTGCTGATATAGTAGATGGCTTGCTCAGTCCCCTTTTCATCATATTGAGCTAAAAGGGCGCCAAGGGTGGCTGTTGTTGCTAAGATGTACAAGATTAATGGCTTCCCGATAATTGGTGGAATCAACACAGGTGGTGTAAGTAAATATTCCTTAATTTTGTTAAATGCTTGCTCACACTTGTCATCCCATCTGAATGCTACCCCCTTGTGGAGTAGGTGTGAATAGGTGATTTGTTTATCTATTAGCTATGCTATGAATCTCCGGATGGATTGGAGTCTACCTTGTAATCCCCTGAGTTGCTTTAATGTTCTTGGCGCTTCCATTTCAAGGATTGCTTTTACTTTTGCAAGCTCCACCTCTATCCCTCTCATTGAAACTATGTATCCCAATATCTTTCCCGATTGTACCCCAAAGACACACTTCTTCGGGTTGAGTATGACCTTGTATTGTTCTAGTCTATCAAAGATTGCACTTAGAGTTGCTATGTGATCCTACCTTTTCTTTGATTTAGCCAGTATGTCATCCACATAATCTTCGACTATTTTATGGATCATGTCATGGAAGATTAGCATCATGGCTCTTTGATATGTAGCTCCTGCATTTCTTAACCCAAATGGCATCACATTCCAATAGTAGGTGCCCCAAGGACATGTGAAGGTTGTCTTATGTTGGTCTTCCTTTGCTATCATTATCTGATTGTACCCCGAGAATCCATCCATTAGGGATAGCATCTCATGTCCGGCTATCATATCCACTATCATGTCAATGTTGGGTAGTGGAACATCATCCTTAGGACATGCTTTGTTTAGGTCTCTAAAATCTATGCAAATGTGGATGCCCCCTTTCAGTTTTGAGACAGGTACAAGATTTGACACCCATTCTGGATATTCGATCGGGCGTATGAAGCCAACATCCAAAAGTTTCTGTAGCTCAATTTTGACGAGCAAGTCTATTTGTGGGTGCATCTTCCTTAGCTTTTGTCTGACTGGTTTTGCTTCGGGGTAAATAGACAAATGATGAACCACCACCCCAAGATCCAGACCTGGCATGTCAACATAGGTCCATGCAAAATTTACCTTTCTTTCTTTTAGGAATGCTTCCAATAGTTCCTGTTCTTCTACCAGGAGAGACTCTACGTAGAAGGTGATTTGTGGTTCTAATTTCATTCCTAAGTTGACCGGGTTGCACTATTCTACCAATACTACTAATTTCTCTTGATGTAGAGTAGTAGGGGGGAGATTGAATCCTTCATCCTCCAGTGCCTCAGAGAGATTTTCACCATTGGATGCATCCTTTATTTTTACTATTCTATGGTTAGAGAGTGCCACACTGTGGTTTTCACTCAATAACTTTGAGCTTCTTCTTGATATTTTTCTTTTGCGACTGAAGAACTCAATCGTCTCCCCATAATATGCTTGGGTGTCTAATGTGATGTCAAAACCCGCCTTGTGATCCCCACATGGAACTATATCCCTTAGTCCCATGAATTCTGAGAGAGCCTCATCGTTTTCGAATGAGTCTAGAATCGATGGTCCACGTTGGTCATGATCGATGAGTTGAGGGTGTGCTAAGGTGATTTGGTGGGTTTGTTGGCTTGACTCAGTGGGTGAGGCACTAATCATAAGTAAGATGGAATCCTCAAAAAGCATGGGTAGGCCTGCTACGGTGTCATCATCGTCACTACTGGGACAAACATCAGTGACGTCAAAGGTGTAATTATCGAGTGGGATACCCAAGCAAATGGGTGGTCTAGGAGTGGTTGTTGTTACCTGAGGAGAGGACCTGACTGCTCTTCGGGGAGTACCTCTGCCACGTACAGTTATACTCAGAGGATTATACCCTAGGCCAAGGTTTTGCATTCTTCTTTCTACGATGATGGGCTCCAACCATCCATCGTTGTTCCTTCCTAGGCTCTCATTCCTATTATAGCTCATACCAAACATCATTTGTAACCCTCTATTAGTTTTCTCCATGGGTAGGTTGGGAGCAGGTCTTTCATCTTGGTATAGCATGTTTGAGATGTCCTCCTCATCCACATTCTCCCAACTGAGATCCCCCAATAGTGGAATCCAGAGGGTTCTGCTGTAATAGGGTGAACAAGTGTATGAATTGGTTGGGGTTGTCCATGCGACCTAGGAGATTGTGGTAACTCCCCTACAACAAATGCATTTCTCTTCATTCTATAGTCATCGCATCCATTGTCTTTGATCATGCCTTTGATTTCGGATATGTCAGGGATGGCGGTTGTCTCTGTCACAGAAGTGGAGGCGAGATTGGCTGGGTCTATGTATGAAGTAGATGGTCCTTCATCCTTTTTAGGCACTCGGGGAATCTTGTAAAACTTGGCTTCCAAGTTTTTGCAGTAGGAAAAAGGTTTGGGATCCCCATATATAGTGACCTCCTCATTTTTGATGTGAGAATTTAATGCACTGGTGATAGGTCGAGGCCACTTCCTTCATTCCATGGATCCATGGGCGTCTTAAGCGGATGTTGTATGGTACGTCGAGGTCGAGGACCTGACAGGTGGTTTCCATGGTTGTCGGCCCCACTTGAATGGGGATTTTGATAGTAACCTGAGATACTCTTTCTTGGTCGTCATATGCCCTTATTGTGATGCTTTTGTTCTTATTGATGGAATCCTCGACGAATCCCAATTTCTTTATGATTTTTAAAGAACAAATATTAAGGCCTACACCTCCATCTACCAAGACTCGTTTGAATTTCTTTTTGTGGATTAGGACTTGGAGGTGGAGTGCACGGTTATGAGATGGTTCTGGAGAGAAATCTTGATCCGAAAATGTAATGAGATTTGGGGTAACAATGTTACCCACCATAGCCTAAAATTGCTCTATGTCGAGGGTGGTGGTGATGGTAGACGTAGCTAGTGCTTCATCAAGGATCTTCCTATGGGTGGCAGAGATTTTTAATAGCTCCATGATGGAGATTTGGGTGGGTGTTCTTTTTAACTAATTAATAACATTGTAATCATAGGGGATGGCCTTTGTATTAATAATGGGAGTCTTAGTAGGTGCCCTGGCAATGGTAACCTTTCTGCCTCATGTGGTGACTCCACAGTCATTGTTGGCTCCCTTGATATTTATTATGGTGACCATTTCATCGATGCATCCAACTATCTCCTCATATACTAGATTAGCACTAGCATACTTTTGCTTGCCCTTATTATTCCCTTGGTTATTTCCTTGATTGTTCCCCTAGTTATGATTCGGCATCGGATTCATGTATATTTTCAGATCTTGGTTTTCCGCTGGTTGCTCGATGTTGATGACCTTATCCTCAATGAGGTCTTGGATGATGTTTTTGAGTCTCATGCAATTGGCGGTATTGTGTCCTTTGACTTTGTGAAAGTTGCAAAGGAGGTTCTCATTATACCACGGCGGCTTGGTCATAGATTCCATGTACTACTCGGAGTTAGAGATTTTGATTAGATTCTCTTTGACCAGCTTCTTCATTATGGACTCAATCAATTCACCAAGAGCTGTGAATTTCCTTTTGGGAGGATATTTATTGTGGGGAGGTGGTCCTCCTTGATTTCCCACATTATTGATTTGATTGGTGTAAGATGGTTGTGGTTGTGCTACTACCGCATTAGTTTGCACATTGTTGTGATTATGATTTTGTGGCTGATGATGGTTTTGGGTATTCTGCTTAGGGGCACTGATGACCACTTTAGCATTAACCATGCCGTCATTCGTGATACTTCTATTCCTCAACCATGTTCAAGGCTTATCATTGTAGTTGTTAGATGGGCCGTTATCCTGGGGTGGAGTGAATGTTAGTGTGCCTCCTCGCGCAGTAAGGGCTCTTTCGATGTTGAGCGCCTTTGGAATCAATTGATCGTATGATGTGATGCACTGCATTTTTAGGTAGAACGCCAAGTTTTCATCTAGATTGGCTATGATGGTGCAAACTTTTTGTTCCTCTGGCATGGTCCACTTGCTCTAATTGGCCTTGGATCACCATGTTTGCAAGAAGGGAATAACTCTCCTTTCCTTTGTTTGAGTGCAGATAGTTCTTCCAAACTAACATCCACACCCATGTTGAAAGCATAATTCTTCAGGAAAGCCTCCACTATTTCCTCGAATATTTTAATGGCTGTGGGTAGGCAAGAAAACCATTCCATAGCTAGACCAGTCAGGCTTTGGGGGAAGATTCACATTAGGTATGTGTCATCATATTTGACCTCCATGCAGTGCACCTGAAATTCCCTGACGTGATTTTTAGGGTTTCCCATTCCATTATATTTTTCAAATTTGGGGATCTCGAATCCCTTTGGGAACAATACCATGGTTAGACTTATATCAAACAGATAAGGGCACAAATTGCTAGGTGTCCTTGTGGTTTTTCCTACTTGTAAGTCCAACACTTGCTGCGAAAGCAGTTTGATCTGTGTTGCAACATCTTTGCTCGGATCAGGAGGTGGGATGAATGAGTTGTGAGGTGTTCGAGGTGTTTGATGGGTGGGAAGAGTACTGGTGGGCATTTGCTGCAATCTCGGTTGTGCATTCAAAGCCTAATGGTATGCCTGCATTTGCGTCAACAACCCTTGTTGTTGATCTTGCTATTGTTGTTCCAACAACGCTTGTTGTTGGTCCCATGAAGCCTGTTATTGATCAATCTGTTGTTGAGCTAGTAAAGCCTATTGTTGGTCTAGCTATTGTTGGGCCAACAAAGCTTATTTTTGGTCGAGTTGCTGTTGTGCCAACAAAGCTTATTGTTTAGCTTATTGTTGTGCCTGAAAGTCTTGCAGGGCTTGTTGGTAGGCTTGCAGGTGGATCGCTTGCAACTGTGCTTGGTACTGTGCATGTGCTTGTTGTTGGGCTTGAGCCTACACTTGGGCTTGTGCTTGAGCTTGAGCTTGAGCTTGGGCTTGTGCTTGTGCTTGTGCTTGTGCTTGCGCTTGAGCTTGGGCTTGTGCTTGTGCTTGAGCTTGAGCTTGGGCTTGTGCCTGCACTTGAGCTTGGGCTTGTGCTTGAGCTTGAGCTTGGGCTTGTGCCTACGCTTCAACTTGGGCTTGTGCTTGAGCTTGGGCTTGCTACTGGTGCTTGAGTACTCTTTGTTGGTTAGCGTTTTGGAGAGTTTGGATTAAGGTAATGAATGAGTTTTCCGAGTTCACTTTTTGTGGGATTGGTGGTGGAACAAGAATCATGCCAACCATTTTGACAAGTGGAGGGATTGTGGTAGTGATGATTCGGACTTGGGTTGTTGGAGGGGTGGTGGAGATATTTTGTCCTTGAGAAGGCATGCTTTGGGATACTTGAGGACCAACGGATGTGTTTTTTACAGTGGCTTGGATAGTCGTCACTTGTGTCTATGATGTTGTGGGCAAAGAGATGGATTTTGAGGTGATGTGCACATTGCCTAGTTCTAAGAAGCTATCGGTATTTAGGGGGGGAAGCCCTACTCCGAGTGGTGATGTGGTCGCAAATGGAAATGTAGGTAGTGGTGGTAGGCTATCCTGGAAAGAAAAAGGATTAGCGACTTTAGTTGTTCTAAATAAATCACCTTCTTCTTGTGGTAAGGAAATGGGTATGTTTAACTGATAAGTTGGCAAGGCATGAAATGAAGATGAACTAGTGGGATTATGAAATGTGAGTGGGACGTATGGGTGCAATGGATTTTATGGCACAAGGTTATCCAATGTGGTTGTGACGGCTACATCTTTATTGGTCACTAGGCAATGCTGTTGTAACTCTCGAAACATAGAACTTCCTTTGTTTCCAATTGGTGAGGTTGGAGTGATGGTTGTAGTGATGTGGGGTATTTCTTGATTGATGTTTGATGTTAGGGATGCATTCGTAAGAGGCATATCTGTACTGGTGCTTGCACAAGGTCGAAAGGGAATGGGACCCCCCCTTCCATTAATGTGTTTAGGTACTTGAACATGGCACTAACAATTTTATGGTTCTTGGGGTTTTGAACCATTTTTATCATCTCATATTGTGTCATCCCCATGTCTTTGTTCGTGATGTCCTCCTCATAGCTCTCCTCTTCAAGATTTTGTGATGACAAAGGAGAGTTAGTTGGGGGATTGCTTGATCCTGCAAGGTTTATTTCATAGGTTAACTGACTCATGTCCATAGAAGTTGATATGTCATTGATATTCTCCATGTTCTTCTTGTATTGAGATCTAGTTTGAACCATAAAAATAGGGATCATTTGATCCTAACCTTTCGGGTTCAAAAGAGAAGAAACTAGGAAATCCAAAAAGATCAAAGATGGTGGTAATGGTGATGGGTTAAATGGATGGGATGAGTGAGTGAAAACCTTTTTGGAGAACTTTTGAAGGTATATGCTAAACTTGTAAGGGCTTTTGAATTGATTGATCATGATAATTTGACTAGATGCGTTAAGTCAAATAGGATTATTGTGAAGTTGTATTCACTAGGAAGTTGCGTTATCCTAGGGGACTTGCACAAGTGGATGTATTAGCTAAGTGTGTTAAGCCAATGTGTTTTTATGAACTAGTAAACCTTTCAGAAGTTGTGTTATCCTAAAGGTAAATTTGTTCAAAAGTATTGACTATCTTGGCTAGGTGTGTTAAGCCAAGATAGAGTGATGTTGGTTTAGCCCTCTAAATTTAGCATGAGTGATTTTTTCTAGAGTTCTCAAAAGGTTTGATGAAAAGATGGATGGGGATGACGCTTTGACCCTAGACTTGAACCTAGACACAACTCTTTCTTACAAGATCTCGGTGTTGAAGAACATGCTATACTTCCTATGGGAGAAAAGAAAACCTTTTAAAAAGTTTGGGGTTTTGTTGACAATAAAATGCATACAATGTAGGATTATTCTTTGAAGCTTTCCTGTAAAAGTTGTATACAAGCCTTTCTCTGAATTCGAAAAGTCTCTCAAGACGCTCCTCACGAGCTTTTAGACTAAGCTTTTTGAACTTTGGCTTTGGGATTTTAATCTTGCGGGAAATCATTGGAAACAACACACATGAAGTTCAAATTGTCTTTTATCTTGGTTTAATGAGCTTCCTTTATCAAAGAGACTTGCTTGCTTAAGTTTCAAACTATATATCTAGTGCCCCACTTTTTTTTCTCATCCCACAAGGTCCATTGTGTGGAAATCGAGGAAAATAGGGAAAAATTTCCTTATGTTTATCCTTGTTGAAAAAAAATGACAGTAGAATTTGTGCACTTAGAAACCTCTAGAAATATGATTCCTAGGGAAAGCAAGAGTGTCCAAGTTCGTCAAGAGGTATTTGTTTCCCACAAGGTGTTTGAAATTTGAAGATCTTGTGAATGTTTGTTTTCAAATGTTTTCAAGATCAAGCAATGTATATTTTCCAATCACTTTCACACTCCTAGGATGATGAGGCAATATCTTGTTGGGTTCCTAGTTGGATAAATCCAGCTGCGCATATCTTGTATGAATGGCTAAATTCTTGACCACACTGGCTCCCCTCCACGACACTCACTTATTCGGGTCAACCAAGCATTAGTACCCATGAATCTCCCATGGCATACTTTCCATTTTGACAACAAGAACACATGTATAATGTGGGGTGGCTTCAAAGGACATGACCTTTTGCACCAACAAGATAGACAGGGTTTTGGCCTTTTTCTAAACAAAGGGTTCTAATTCGGGCATTCCATTCGTGGGGGATTATCCAACATCGGTGAGAGTCCATTGCTGTCCATCTCATTAGAATAATCCTCGTGATATTGGCCTTTGTTCCAATATCCACCCTTATATCCTAGGTGGAAGTCGCTTGGCTTTAGCGTGTTCCCGGTTGGGTCGTGCTATTGGGTGATTACTTTTTCCCACAAGGCAGGCCCTCTAAGATAAACAAAAGCAAGCTAACATATCCCATCGTTTACACAACCTTTTTTGAAAAACAAAGGTGAAAACCTCTGTAATATGTCGTGCTCACACTCGCATGTTTTGTTCAATTTTAAGTGCCCAAATTGAAATGTGGAGGCAATCTTTTTAACAACCTAATATTACCAAAATGTTTTTGATTCTCAAGATCGCAATGAAGCACGAGAGAAGCGCATTCACGTTTTAGATAATATTAACTTGTAAAAAAGATTGCAAAACATGGAAAACATTTGTTCATTTTAAACCTCAAAGCAATGCTGACTTCTTTTTAAGTTCCAAATGAAGTGTGAGTTTGCCTTGTTCAATTGTTACCTTTTAAACAAAATCTAGTGTGTTTGCCTAAAGTTATTTTTAGCCCCTTGGCAACTTTTAGAAAACAAAATTTGATTGTTCTTTTTAGAGCTGAATGAAAATTTAGTGTCCCAGGATCAAAGATTTTAACAAGTTTCTTGAAGAGTGTTGAAGAACACTTAAGTGTTCAAAAACACTTTGTACAAAATAAGCATGGTATCATGAGAAATTTTATTGCTCTTTTTAAAGCCCAAAGTAAAATTAGTTTTCCTAAGGCCAAAGACATTTAACAAACTTTCTTAAGAAGTGTTAAAGAACACTTTTAGTGTTTAGGAACACTTTGGTTTTGTGAACATGATATCATAACGCTTTCTTCCTTTGCTCCAACCTGCAAAATGACAGAAAAACAGAGAGCAATGAAGACAGGAAATCAGACTTAAAGGTTAAAAAATCCTAAATTTAAAAAGCACATGTCAATTTAAAATTTTACTATCTTCCCGTGGCGGAGTTTGGAAAAGCGGTGGAGTTTGGAGAAGCGGCGAATTTTGAAAGACAGGTGGTGCTATATAGCACCGCGTAGGTGACTTTGGGCAGCACTCTGCAGAGGCAGAGAGCGCAAAAGTGGCACGACAAAGGCCTGTAGTGCAGTTTGGAAGCAGTTGACTTTAAAAATTTGAAATTCTTAGGCAAGAAAGGTGACGCGGTGGAGTTTGGAGAAGGCGCGGTGCAATATAGACCTACGGTGGTGAAAGCAGCGGAGTTTGGACCTACGTGGCAGGCTTAGGAAATTTTAAAAAAATGACAGGCGGGAATCCGCAGCGAAGTTTGGAGAATTCAACAGCGGGTCAATATGGGGCCATGAAGCTGAACATGGCAAAGTACTGCACCGCGGACCTGAGAGCAGCACGATATAGTGCCACGCGGGCTAGTTTGCATGTATCTACAAGAAAATGTTAAAATACCGCGGAATTTGAAAACTTGATTGAATTTTTCGATTCAATGCCCTCCTAGCGCCAAAATGTGAACCCCTAAACCTGCAAATGCACAAAGACGACAAACATTGTTAGTGTTAGATCAAAATGCAAGCAAAGAGTGAAGGATTCCCCATGAAATCCACCTATTTAAGCTAATATTAGGAAATGGAAAGCAAAACTTAGACAATATGAAAGTAAATCCTAATCTAGCCAATAGTATGATGATCTTATGGGGGAATTGGTGCCAATGATGTGTTGCAATTGGCCCTTTCCCAATTCCTATGAGCAAATGTGAGTTGATTGAATCAATGGTCAAATCTCCAAAGAGATTTGGGCATAGCCTTGATGCAAATGTGAAAATATGAGGAGTGTATGGATGAAATGAGCAAAATTAGCTCTCAATTGTAGAGTAACTTTGCATATGAATTGTGGATGAAGATTGAGGAGAAGAGTCTCCAATTTATAGATTCAAATCTTGGAAGAGATAGTGGAAATAAGCAATGTGGGATAAAAGATAATCCAATGGCATTGTTCCACTTGTCCAAATGTGATTGGATGAGGAATGTGCAAGTTTTGGCCAATGTGCCAATTAATGCAATTATGTGGCATTTCAAATTTGAGAAATGACATGTTGAAGAGGGAAAGGGAATGAAGTTAATGTCAGTTGGCTCAAGGTCAAGGACATGTAAGAGGCATTGAATGCCTTGTTGGAAGGACCAAGTCCACTTGGCCTTTTTGAATTCAAATGAGGGAATATTCCCCTTTTGATGCTTTGTGAGGAAAAATAGAAGAATTAATAAATCAAAATAATTGATTTATTGTGCAACTTGCATTCTCTAGAGGATTTTAATGAGAGGGATTAAGTTAATCATGGATTTGATTAATTTAATGAAGAATTAGGTGACTTGACAATTTATAATTAAATAGATGAATTAATTTAAATCAGAATTGAGAGGAAATGATTTATTAAATAAATGATTTGATTTATTTAACCAAACAAGAATATGTTAGATTAAATCAAATAAGGTTTTATTTATTTAATTTAATAGGAGGAATTTAGAGATTTAAATTAAATAAAATGAATTATTTAAATGAATAGAGAAAGATGATTAATGTAATCACCAAAGGAGAAAGACCTAATTAAATAATGATTTATTTAATTAAGGGATGAAAAGTGTTGATAAGATGAGAGTATGATTCAAGACGAAACGATGTTAGTAGGATCAGAATTAGGTGCATGTATATTTTACGTGTCTACAATAAGCTTCTCCCAATACCTAGAATTTTTTTAGCTGCTTGAGGATCATTTGGGTTCTTATCAGGATAGGAATTATCTAGGCTCAATCTAATAAGCTTCCTTGTTCTCTTCCTTCGATGTCTTTAGACTGACTCCCAACACGTCATGATACTCACACTCCTTCACACTTCAGCAAATTATTGTTAGACCAGTAGACAAATTCATCAGTATCTGCAGGGTCAGTTACTGTGGTTGTGATTCTCATTTTTGGAAGTATTGTCTAAATATAGAGTAGATCAATTAATCTCTTGTTAATCAACGGTGATGGCTAAATATACAGAGCATGAAAATGTTGGGCATTCTCCTCGGTGCAATCATATTTTTTCCCTTCAAGCACTCTACCAAATAGCTCGCATGCCTTGTCTCTGCCTTTGCACATTGTCAACGTTTCTTTGAGGCATTATGTTGAATGATTCACCTGCCTTGTCTTTGCCACCACACTTCTTTGAAGCATCCTATCAAAAAAATCATGTGACTTATCTATGCTCCCCTCGAGTCCTCTCCAGGCTGCTAGCAAAGATCTTAAAGCTACAAATCCCTCTGATTGTTTATGCTACTTGGAATTTTCTAATATCTCCATGATTGCATTAAGCCTCTTGATGGCATCTATGAAGATACACTGCCATCATAAAATCTCTTCAACTTATTAACATCACACCTGCCAATTACGTTAGCCTAAAAGTCTCTAGAAATTCACTATTCTCTAGGCTTTATCACCTACCACTTGAATTGTCTTGTGCACCCCCCCCCCCCAAATAAATTCATTTATGATAAAGAAAAAAAGAAAAAATGCATTTAGTAAATGGCGTGGGAAATACATTGCAGTTATGGGTCTCTAAGATTGCGTGTGGTTTCATGCGTCTCCTTAAATCTAGTGGGATGATACTTAAGTCTCTAATGGTGACCATTTAATGAGGTGGTAGAAATATTCAATATTACATTGATGATTACTATGTTTTCAGTCAGTTAATTATAGCTTCAGGTTAATGTTCATCTTCTTTTTTTAATTGTCAATGGCAAAAAAAAGTACTGAGTGCACGGTAATATGAGAAGTCATTTCATATCTTATTACATGGTGACTTACTTAAGCAACCTACGAATTTTAATGGGATGTTTTCCACAAAGATTACTCTAAAAGATGTAATGCTTACTTTTTATCTTTTTATTTCAAATCCAAGAAGAGCGATCATGACATTGTCAATCACAATATCGATATGAGGATGGATGACATGTAAAATGTACAAGATGGATCACTCCAAAAGTCAAAAAAGAGAGGAAGTTACAATCAAGCTGCCAAGAAACTTTTATTTATTGCAAGTTAGAAAATTTTGTACACCCAAATTAATCAAATATGTGGCATTTAATTACTTTAAATTTCAATTTTCTCTTAGGTTTGTGTGGTTTTCTCTTCAAGTCTTAAGGTTTTTTGTTTGATGTGAATTATTTAATAGTTGATCTAAAAGTGTTGTAACTTTATCTGTAGGGCTTCATTAATTTCTTGAAATAAGTCTCATTCCTATGTTTTTAACTTTGAACTTTTTATAGGTTGGCATTGGAAGTTGAGCATCGAAATTAAACAAAGGAAAGTGGAGTGGAGTTAGAAAACCGAACATTGGAATGAAGACTTCAAAAAAGATCATTTTTTAATGCTTGTTGTTATAACTCAAGGTTCTGATTCCTGCTTTTGTTTTTTGTTTTAAACCAACTCACTTTTCAATCTAGGTTTAAAATCAATCACTGATTTGATCTTTTCAAAGTTGGATTAAAATTGAACATTAGAAACTTACTAAATCTCAATTTGGGTTCTAGAAATATGACAAACAACTCTCACATTTCAATTTTAGGGCTTTAAAAAGAACTCATTTTCTAATTTGAATATTAAAATGTACATGTGCTTTTGTGTCTTGTAATCTTTTTTGCAAATTAATTTCATTTAAAAAGGCATATGCACTTCTCTCATGTTTCACGACAATCTTGAAAATCAAAAGTATTTTTGGTGACATTTAGTTGCATAAAATATTACCTCCACATTTCAATTTGGGTAACTTAAAATTGAACAAAACATCTTGCAACTGTGAGTAAGCCTATTGCATGTGTTCTCCCTTTGTTTCTAAATGAAGGCTGATCGAACTATGAATATGTTTGCTCGCTTTTTTTTAATCTTAGAGGGCCTGCCTTGTGGGAAAAAGTACTCACCCAAGGGAACGACCCAACCAGTAACACACTAAGGACAAGTGTATTTCCAATCGGGATATAAAAGTGGGTACTAGAACAAAAGCCAGTATCACGTGGTTGGCTCCAATGAGAAGGGCAGAAATGGTCTCTCACCACATGGTTCAACTCCTATTAATGGAAAGTCTGAATTAAAACCCATTGTTTAGCAAAGGCCCAAATCCATCTATTTGTTGTTGCAAAAGGTCATGTCCTTTGTAGCTGCCCCACATATACATGTGATTATGTTGTAGAGATGAAAAGTATGCCATGGGAGATTCATGGGTACTGATGCTTGGCTGACCCGAGAAGCGAGTGCACTGTAAGGGGGAGCATGTGTGGTGAAGAATCTAATCATCCACACTAAATATGTGTAGTTGGATCTATCCAAGTGGGAACTCAATAAATATTATCTTTTCAGCCTAGGGTTGTGCATGTCATTGGAATCAAAACACTTTGCTTGGATCTAAAATATTGGAAAACAAACATTCATAGAGAACCTCAAAATTTCAAACCCTTTGGAGGAAACAAATATCATTTGACAAATCTAATGCTCTTGCTTGTCCTAGGGATTCTATCCTTAGAGGTTTCTAAGTACTTGGGTTTAATCATCATTTGTTTTCACTAAAGTCAACTTAGGGAACTATGCTCTTGAAACCTTGATTTTCACATAATGGACCTTGTGGAATGAAAAGGAATTGAGACATAGATATTTAGTTTGAAACTTTAATCAAATAAATGTTTGTGGTAAAAAGAACTCATTAAGAAAAGCAAAAGACAATTGATCCCACATGTATGTGTTCTCTGAAATGATTTCCCACAAGATCAAAATTCAGAAACCCAAGTTCAAAATTCTTTGTCCAAAAGCTTCTGAGGAGCATCTTGAAAGACTTCTCAAAGTTAGAGAAATATTGGTTTACAACTTTTACAAGAAAGCTTCAAGAAACAACCATAACTTGTATGAGTTCTATTATCAACAAAATCCCGAGCTTTTCGAAAGGTTTTCTTTTCTCACATAGGGAGTCGAGCGTGTTCTTCAAAACCGAGGTTTTGTAAGAAGGAGTTTTATCTAGGTCAAGTCTAAGATCAAAATCAATCACTCTCATCCACCTCTCAACCATCAAAATCAGTCAAAAATCACCTCACTAACAACTCTTGGAAACTTTGTAAACATCATTTATGCTAAAATTGTAGGCAAAATCAAACCAATTTGTTTGACTTAACACAATTAGTCAAACTATCATCTTCTGCACAAGTTTACTCTAGGATAACACAACTTCCTAGGGTTTACAAGTTCATTATCACTTTGTTTGGCTTAACACACTTAGCCAAATTATCAAATTCATAATCACCTCATTTGACTTAACACACTTAGTCAAACCGTCCTCTTATGTACAAGTTTAGTCTATGATAACACAACTTCCTAAAGTTTACAAATGCATTATCACTTTTGTTTGACTTAACACACTTAGTCAAACTATCAATCTATCACAACCAATAAAATCAAAGTCCTAAAGTTTAGCATTTCCCTCAAAGTTTCTCAAGAGTTTTCTTCATCCATATCATCCATTTTTCATTTATCTCATACCCATCATCACTTTAATCCTTCAATTATCCTAGTTCTTCACTTCTTCGAACCTAAGGTTTAGACCAATCGAAGGGATTAGAGGTTCATCTCTTACATTCCTAAAAATTGATCTCTATTTTATGGTTCAAACTTGATCTCAACACAAGAAGAATATGGAGCAAAAAAAAGAAACATCTATTTCAAGTGACCTAAGTCAAACCGAAACAACATTCGACCCAACAATAACTATTGAACTCCCAATCAATCCTCCTCAAGTACCTCAAAATTCTTAAGAGGAAGGTCATATAGAGGACATCACTAAAAATGGGATGACATAATCAGAACTTCTATAAATGGTGCAAAACCATGAGAAACACTGAATTGTCAGTGCCATTCTAAGGTTGTACCCATCCCAATACATGTTAGAGTTAGAAAAAGAAGGGGCTAAACTCCCTTCTGACTTTGACGTAAGCACCATTGTGGAGAGGTCTCTTGATATCATTCCCTCACCCGTATCCACACTTCCACTTCAAAACGTCACTCACGACATCCCCCAAATCATATCATCTATTGCTTCAACCCCGTCGATTGTTAACAAGGGAAGTAACATGTTTCACGAACTCCAAAAACATCACCTTGTGAACAACCGAGGGTTGAATGCAAGCACCACATCAGATCAGTTTATCCCGGTAAATCTGTTGCACCCCCTTACGTCTCACTCATGTTTCATGATCATACAAATTCATCCTCATTTCATGCAACACCAGATTATCCTCTGGACATGCAAACCTATCTCCCTATCTCACAAGGAGAAGGTGAATTGTTTGGAGTAGGGGGAATCTTGGATCCATCATCATCACTTGCAGGGATTGCACCACCTATCTTTTGACCACTTCCACCCCTACCACTCACATCTAGATCATCCCTCAGGTTAGGTCTTCCTCCTCTTCCCACCATCAACCAATCAAGTCAAAAAACCTTATCAGATCCACCAGCTTTGTCATTTGTATCGCAACAACATATGGAAACCATCCAAGCAACTGCAATGATCAACATGTCCACCATTCCTCAAAACATGGTTTCTCAAGGACCTAACACCTCGATCACACCTTCCATAGCTCAAAACTTGATCACTAACACGACCGTTCTTCTCATCACAATGGTCGGTGTTCTTCCCAACCCAATGCCATTACCACCAAGGCACAACAAAGCCAACTCATTTACCATGATGTTGTAAGCTGTCGACAAGCTGCCCAATGAAAAGTGCTCCAAAATCAGCTAGATTCTCAGCAAGCACATGCGTAATTAGCTGCACAACAGGCACAACAAGTTACACAATCCCAAGCCTTGTTACAACAACAGGATGCTACACAATCTACCCAAGGTGCACAAGCAGCTCAAGCAACCCAAGCCACCCAAGCTGCCCAGACTGCACAAGCTACACATGTCGCTCAGATTGCACAGGAAATCCAACAAGTGCACGCTCAAGCACGAGCCCAATTCCATGCTCAGCAAGCACAAGTGCAAGCACAATATCAAGCGCAATTGCAAGCACCAAAAGAAGTGTATCAACAATGCTTGCAAGACTATCGATTACAACAAGAATAAGACCAACAACAAGCATTGTTGGCACAACAACAACATGATCAACAACAAGCATTGTTGGTGCAGTAGCAATAGGACCAACAACAAGCACAGGCATCACTCGCTCAGCAAAGCTTGCAAGAAAACCACACCAATGTCCCACCCATCAATACCACACCCCAGAACGTATTCACTCCGCCTCCTGATCCAAAAGATGATTTGATGACACAAATCAAATTTCTCTCGCAACAAGTGCTAAATCTTCAATCTCGAAAGAGAATCAGGACACCGAGCAACATGTGCCCCTATCCGTTTGATAGAATCTTGGCAATGGTACCATTCCCAAAGGGATTAGAAATCCCCAAATTTGATAAATATCATGGGATGGGAAATCTTAAAGATCACATCAAGGAGGTTCAAGTACATTGCATGGAAGTCACCTACAATGACACATATCTAATGCGGCTATTCCCTCAAAGCTTGGCTGGTGATGCTATGGAATTGTTTTCTCGTCTTCCTATAGGAATCAAAACCTTTCAAGAAATTAAAGATGCATTCCTCCAAAATTACGCATTCAACATCTATGTGGATGTTATTTTGGAAGAACTCTCGGTGCTCAAACAAAGTAAGGGGGAATCATTCACCACCTTTCTCCAGCAATGGTGAGCCAAGGCCAATTGAATCAAGTGGGCCATGCTAGAATAACAACAATTATGTACCATTTTTGCCAATACAGAAAAAACCTTGGCATTTTATCTAAAGATGCAATGCATCACTACGTATGATCAACTGATCCCCAAGGCGCTCAATATTGAACAAGCTCTTCTTACACAAGGGGGCATGCCCACTTAACCTGAACATCAGGACAATCACCCATCCACCAGTTACAATGACAAACCTTGCTCATGGGCGAAGAACTGAAATGTCACCAACGATGGAGTAGTGGATGCTAGGGTTGTCATCAATGCTCCCAAGAAAAATAATCAAACGCATCATCATCAACCACAGAATAATAATCAAGGTAACACACAAACAAATGTGGTGAACCAAAAACCACCCCATAATCAGATCAATAATCAAGGAGGACCACCTCCGCGAAACAAGTTTCCCCCCAAATGGAAATTCATAGCCCTTGGGGAGTCAATCAAATCCATCATGAAAAACTTGGCCAATGAGAACATCATCAAGGTACCCACCTATGATAATTACAGTGAACCCTAGGTGAAGCCACCCTGGTACAATGAAAATCTCCTTTGTGATTATCATAAACTCAAGGGACACATGACCACCAATTGTATGAAGTTGAAGAACATCATCCACGATCTTATTGAGGAAAAAATCATAAAAGTCAAGCAACCCACTAGAAATCAAGATCTCAAAATATATACGAATCCGATGCCCAATCACAATCAGCGAAATAATCAAGGAAACAACCAAGGAAATAACCAAGGGAACAATAAAGGAAAACAAAAGTATGCTAGTGCAAACCTTATATACGAAGACATCATCACATGCATAGATGAAATGGTCACTGTCATTAGCGTCAAAGGAGCCAACGCTGATTGTGGAGTCACCACACGTGGTGGAAAGGTTACTATTGTAGGGGAATCACATTCATCTAAGACCCCCATCTTGAATTCAAAAGTCATTCCCTATGATTATAATGTCATTGACCAGTTAAAAAGAACCCCCGCTCAGATCTCTATCATGGAGTTATTAAAAAATTTCGTCACCCACAGGAAAATCCTTGATGAAGCATTTTTTGCATCCACTGTCTTCGTTAACCTTGATACAAAAAAATTCCAAGCTATGGTTGGTAACATCGTCACCCCGAATCTCCTCACCTTCTCTGATCAAGAATTTCTCGCCCAACCATCTCACAATCGTGCACTTCACCTTCAAGTGTTGGTTCACAAGGAAAAGCTCAAAAGAGTCTTGGTGCATGGAGGCATGTACCTCAATATTTTTTTGCTTAAACTCATCAAGAACATGGGAATCTCAAAAGAATCCATTGATAAAAAAAAGGCATTACCATCAGAGCATATGATGACCATGAAAGATTGTCTCAAGGCACTATCAAGATCCCAATCCAAGTGGGGCCAACCATTGTGGAAACCACATGTCAGGTCCTCGGCCTTGATTTACCCTACAACATCCTCTTAGGATGCCCATGGATCCATGGAATGAAGGCGGTTGCCTCAACATTTCACCAATGCATAAAATTTTTATAGCAAAATTAGGTCACAATACATGGTGATCCAAAGCCATTCGTCTATTGCAAAAAATTGGAAGCCAAGTTTTACAAAATTCCCCGAGTCCCGAAAAATGATGAAGGTCCCTCCACTTCATACATAGACCCACCAAACCTCGCCTCCACTTCTGCGATAGAGACACCCTCCATCCCCGATATATCCGATATCAAGCTCATGATCTAGGACAATGGGTGCAGAAATTACAAAATGAGAAAAAAATTCTTTTTGTTGTAGGAGAGTTACCACAATCTCCTAGGTCACATGGGCAACCCCAACCAGTTGAAACACCTTTCCACACTTTTAGGGAAAACCCTTCTAGATTCCACTGTTGGGGGGATCTTAGTTGGGAAAATGTGGATGAAAGAGACATTGCAAGCTCACTATATCAAGATGAAAGACCCACACCCACCCTACCCATGGATGAGGCTAGTAGAGGATTGTAAATGATGCTTGGTATGGGCTACAAGAGAAATGAAAGCCTTGGAAGGAACAACGATGGACAACTGGAGCCCATCATTATAGAAATATGAATGAGAAATCTTGGCCTTTGATGTACCCTTCTGAGTATAACCATACATTGCAGAGGTACCCCTAGTAGAGTAGTCAAGTCTCCCCCTCAGTTATTGGCAGTGGCAACCACCCTTCAACTACTCGTATCCATAGGTATACCCCTAGACAATTTCACCTTCAACATAATTGATGTCTGTAGTAGTAGTGATGATGAGGATGCCACAACAGGACTTCCCATGCTTTTTGAAGATTCCTCCTTACTCATGATTAGTACCTCACCTGTCGAGTTAGACCGCCAAAATCACAAAATAAACCTAGTTTACCCACAACTCATCGACTACGACCAATGAGGACCACCGGTTCTAAACACATTCAAAAATGATGAGGCACTCTTTCAATTCATGGGACTAAGGGATACAGTATGATGAAAAGATCATAAAGTTGGATTCAACATCACATTGGACACAAAAGCATATTATGGGGAGACAATTGACTCCTTCAGTCGCAAAAGTGAACAATTGAGAAAAATCTCAAGGTCATTTAGTGAAAACCACACTATGGCACTCTCTAACCATATAATAGTAAAAATAAAGGACCCATCCAATGGTGAAAACCTCTTTGAGGCACCAAAGGATGGAGGATTGAATCTACCCCCCATTTCACTTCATCAAGAGAAATCAGCAGTCTTAGAAGAACAATGCAATCTCGTCAATCTGGGAACAAAGGCAACACCACACATCACCTTCTATGTTGAATCACTTCTGACAGAAAAATATGAACTATTGGCAACATTCCTAAGAGAAAGAAAGGTGAACTTCACATGGACCTATGCTGACATGTCAGATCTCGATCCAAAAGTCATGGTTCATCATTTAGTTTTCTACCTAGGGGCAAAGCCAATCAGACAAAAATTAAGAAAGATGCACCCTTAGATAGCCTTGCTAGTCAAGGTGGAATTACATAAACTCTTGGATGTTGGTTTTATACACCCAATTGATTATTCATAATGGGTGTCAAATCTTGTACCAATTTCAAAACCAAATGGGGCCATCCATATCTACACTAACTGTAGAGACCTAAACAAAGCATGTCCTAAGGATGACTTTCCACTACCCAACATTGACATGATAGTGGACATGACGGCTGGACACAATATGCTATCACTAATGGATGGATTCTCAGGGTACAACTAGATTATGATAGGAAAGGAAGACCAACATAAGATAGCGTTTACATGTCCATGGTGCACTTATTACTAGAACATGATGCCATTAGGGCTAAATAATGCGAGAGCGACATATCAAAGGGAAATGCCACTAATTTTTCATGACATGATTCAAAAAATTGTGGAAGATTATAAGGATGATATATTGGCCAAGTCAAGGAAAAGATAGGATCATATAGTAGCTCTAAGTGCCATCTTTGACAGATTGGAGAAATACAAGGTTAGACTTAACCCTAAGAAATACGTCTTTGGGGTGCAATAAGGTAAACTCCTGGGATATATAGTATCAATGAGAGGAATAGAAGTGCATCCTACCAAAGTCAAGGTGATCCTCGACATGGAAGCACCCAAGACACTAAAATAGCTCAAAGGCCTACAAGGCAGATTCCAATCAATCTAGAGATTCATAGCACAGCTGGCAGATAAACAGATTCCATATTCACATCTACTCCATAAGGGACTAACATACAAGTGGGACGACAAGTGTGATCAGACATTTAGTAAAATCAAAGAATATCTACTTATGCCACTAGTTTTAATGCCACCTATTCCAGGAAAACCACTGATCTTATACATATCAACAATAGCAGCAACCCTCGATGCTCTTTTAGCTCAACATAGTGAAAATGGGATAGAGAGGGCCATCTATTATATCAGCAAGAAAATGGTAGGGCATGAGCTCAACTACACACCAATACAAAAATCTTGCCTAGCAGTCATGTTTGTAGCCCAAAAGTTTAGACACTACATGTTGGCTCATCAGATCAAGCTGATTGCAAAGATAGATCTGCTAAAGTACCTACTCTCTAAGGCCATTCTCATAGGATAGACAACCAAGTGGGTCATGATATTGATAGAACATGACATTGAGTATGTAAAGCGCAAGTCCATCAAAGGATAAGTGATTGCAAATCAACTAGAAAAGGCTCCAATCTATTCAAAAAATCCACTCGTATCAGAGTTTCTAGATGAATCCATCTTTAATCTCAACATAGCCGATCACTGTAAAATCTAGTTCGATGGCTCATATACACAACATGGATTAGGAGTCGATGTTTTCTTCATCACCCCACAATGGGATTGTATTCCTAGATCCTACAAATTGGCATTCCCCTACACCAACAACATTGCAGAGTACGAGGCTTTAACCATAGGTCTCAAGATTGTAGCACAGTGGTGAATCATGGCACTAAACTAAGGATGATAAGCTGACACCATGCAAGAAGTTAGTAGAGAGCCTCAAACAATCATTCATTGATATCACCTTTGAGAAGATACCAAGGGCTAACAACAGAGCAGCTGACACCATGGAAACAATTGGATCCTTACTAGATATCCCTCGCAATGTCCCAAAATATGAATTATTGGTAGAGTAGCTTCTCGTACCGGCATTTGAGGTACCAGAGTCAGAATATGTGTGCAAACTCGTTGGTCCTGGTGATCGCTGGTATCACGACATCTACACCTACTTAAGAATAGGATTCCTCCCATTTGGCATAACCCCAAACCTTAAACAAGCCTTTGTCAAAATTTCCACCCATATTATCATCCTAGGAGAAACCCTATTGCGTTGCTTAAATCCTAAGGAAGCCCTAACGGCTCTGACTGAGGTACACAATGGCATTTGTGGTTCACACTTGAGTGGTATAACTTTGGCTAAGAAATTACTAAGGATCGAGTACTACTGGCCAACAATGGAAAGAGATGCACACGACTTTGTTAGAAAGTGTTTACAGTGCTAGCAACATGGAGACCTTATCCATGCACCAGCTCACTTAGCTTCATCCTATTGTTACACCTTGGCCCTTTTCATAGTGGGAGCTCGATCTCACTGGAAAAATCATACCCACCTCATCCAATGACCACAAATTCATCATCACCACTATGGAGTACTTTACAAAGTGGGTTGAATCAATTCCCATGACCTATATAACTGGAAAGAAGATATCAAATTTCATCCTGAACTATCTCATTTTTCGATATGGTGTCCCTCAATCCATTATCTCTGATAATGGGACACCTTTCAAGAATCGGGATGTGCATGGACTTTACCACAAATTCAATATCCAACATCACTTTTCCATTTCGTATTACCCGTAAGGCAATAGCCAAGAAGAAGCTACCAATAAAACTATCTTGAAAATACTTAAGAAAATAGTCAATGACTCTAGTCATGATTGGCATCTGCAGCTAAATCAAGCCTTATGGGCCTACTGCTCTAGCATTCACATGTCAACAAGTGCCACCCCATTCACCCTGGTCTACGAATCAAAAGCCATCCTCCCAATCGAGATCGATCTCCCATCATTAAGGATATCATTGCAAAGCCTCATTGCAGATGAGAAATATCAAGTTTAAAGGTTAAATGAGTTGGATTTATTAGATGGATGACACATGGATGCCTTCAACCATCTATAGGTTTATCAGAATTGGCTAAAGCACAACTACAACAAGAAGGTCAGGAAACACACCTTCCAAGTCGGTGAACTTGTGCTGAAAGAAAATCAGAAGAATGTGTCAAATCCAAAAAGAAAAGGAAAATTTGAGCCCAACTAGTTGGGACCTTTCATCATCACAACAAGCTATAAATCAGGGGCATATCAACTATCAACACTAGAAGGCGAGCCTCTGCAGAAGCCCCTCAATAGCTCCCATCTCAAAAAAAATTATGCCTAAAATCTTGCAAGGTACAAAACCAAAAAATACAAAAAAATGAAAAAATGTCCTAAAAAAGTGGTCACCCCGATGAAAACCTAGCAAATAGGCATCTTGGTGACAACAAAAAATGCAAAAATCTAAAAAATAAAAATAAATCAGAAAAAGGATTGAAAACATTAAAGAAAAAAATCGGCCTCTAGTGAAAACCACTTCGGTGGTGCTTTGGACAAGTACCTTGGTGAAAACTTGGCAAATAGGTGCCAAGAGTAAATAAAGTACTCTCCATCCACCAAGATCTTCAAGGGCTATTCCACGCACTCACTTATCCATTACATTCTATTTATCCTTCCACCATCCGTTCGCATCTATACCATAGCCTGATCTTGTGCTTGTATCATGTTCCACCATACTACTACTTGGCATATTCCCAAGGTCAGTTTGTCCTACCTGTATCGAAGTAGTCTATCACACCATGTTGGGGGCATGTTCCTATACCTGCATCGGATCGGATTCGTGTATATTCTTGTGATCTTAACATCAAAAATTCAAAAAATCAAAAAATCAAAAGCATTCAAAAAATCAAAAATAAAAAACACTCAAAAGATCAAAAATCCAAAAATATCCAAATCATTCAAAATCCAAAACATGTCAAAATCAAAAAAATCAAAAAATAGAGTCATTGACCGAACTACATCGTCTCTGAGCTTGAACGTAGGAAAGGTTGATCTTTGATTGGTGTAAAAGGGGAATGGATGGAACAATCACAATTCCATGCTCCGGGTCTCACCTCAGCAATTCCCTTTGGTGGCTCTCTCCACCGACTCAACCTATAGGTCCTAACTCAAATGCAGTTATCCCTAGTTCTATTGGCCATCCCCTCTTCCATCCATGTCACACAACACAACCAAAACTCAGTGCTTTGCCTCTACTTTACCATTGACCCTTAATCAACCCTAAAGGCCAAATACTCACAAAGCTCAACTAGATACTTGCAGGGGTGTAAAGGTGTCTTGTCATGGCTCCAAGTATGCCATTAGGTCTCTTGAATAACCACTACACTCCATCTCTCCATCGCTTCTTTCAAACCCTCACTTAGGTTTTCAAGCAACAACTCTAGACTCTCTTTTTAGCCCTCCTAGCCCGAGAAAAATGGAATTTTCACAAAACCTTCCCAAAGAACCCCAAACCTTCATAGGCTTTGCTTGGTCCTAATACCAACCTCTACAAGATTCCTAAGGTCTCATGCCTTATCTGGCCGTACACAGGTCGCTTCACCAAATTTAGGAAAATGTAGGGTTTTGTTGCCATTTCTTGGCCACCCGGTTGGACTGTCAAAGAGTTCACCACCCAAACGGCCTATTGGGACCTCCTCCTTGGTACCAAACCTTCATAAGACCACCTTCCAACTTTCTACATGGGGTTTAGCAAGGTGAGGTCACCCCTGCAAGTTATGTGCTTTTTAGCACTGTCCTTCCTAGCCCGGAAAATTCCTGACCACCCAGTTGGACTGTCAAAGAGTTTTCCTAGCAAACAGAATGTTGGGACCTCCTCCTTGGTACCAGACCACTGTAAGATCTCCTTCCACACTTCTACCATTGGGTTTGTCCTGGAGAAGTTGTCCTTGCAAGTTATGTGCTTTTTAGCACTGTCCTTCCTAGCCGGGCATTGCCAAGCTCGCCTAGGTAGTGACTTTCCTCATGAACCTTCTACTCCTAAAGACTCCTAAACCTAAGCTATGTATAGGCATGGAGCTTACCCTCATCCCCCCATAGTCTATACACCTAATTCTCCATGATTAACAGTTTCCTAGACTAATCAACAATGGAAAGAAACTAGTCTATCTAAGAAATCAACTAAGAAACGATGAGAAAGATTAACTACTATCCACACAAAGCTTTTAAGAACAATTACATCACATTCCAAACATAAAAATATGCTTGGTTAATTCATTAACACACTACCAAGAACACAATACAGGAAATTCAGTTATTCTCTACTGTCCTCGGTTACCATTGATGAAAATTGTCAAATTACAAACTTTTCCAACATTCACAAACCTTCCAACCCTTCAAACAGGTCGAGGCACTCCTTATAAAGTTTCAAAAGGTGGTTATCCTTCCCCTTGGTTGGAAATAATCACCACCTTAGGCCAAAATTGCATAAAGCAACATTTTGGGCTTTATTTCTAAATACTAGAACTTACCAACCTTGAGTGTCTAAACTCACAACTTAAACACTACTGATAGCTTAGACCAAGGTATTGTGGTAAGTCATACACTCAAATGCAATGGTCAACATGACCTTATCAAATTAAAACAAAAATTCACAAACTTTTCCTATTCCTAGTGTTCCTAGGTGTTTCCCGTATTTCTCCTAGGTGCTCTTGCACCATTGATCATCCCCTGAGACATTTTAGGTCAGTCCTTTAGGTGTTCATCGCAATAGATCTAGCAATCTGTTTGCCCACCTATCTCATCATTGAGTCAAGTTTTTCATCTGTCGAACTACATGGTATCTGCGTGTATAATGTAGGAAAGGCTAATCCATGGATCAAATCCTGAGACCCCTAGGATAGGTCTTTAAGTTAGTCTCTTGGTCAAAATCTGAAAATTCCAAAAACATTTGTAAAACACCTCAAAATTCCAAAAACAGCCTCAAAACATTTGAAAAAACCCAAAAAATGTTGCATCTATTTCATCTCGATTTCACTCATAATAAATCAATCGTCATCTTCGTCCTTTGGTAAGTTAGTCAGAAGCAAGTCTAATAGGTTCTAAAGTGAACACCTAATCGTCAAAGTCTCAAATCTAAGTCAGTAAGCAAGCAAGTTGGTCAACTTGGAGTATCAATAGCTTATCATCCAATCAATCTCATCAAAACCCTGATCATGACATGTCCTAAGAATACGACCTTCTTGTGATGGACATCAACATCAAGTATCACCTTAGTTTAGCTTTGGCTAGCAGTACAAAGAACATTAGCTTGTTTGTTTACTTTATCTTGGTCTTTTAACCTTATCTTATTTTGTGCTCATTCCAAGGACCTCTCGATGATGTCTAAACAAAAATATTTAGAAAGAAAGGAATGGAGCAATGATCATTATCTTTTTATATATTGTTCTTGTT
Organism: Sequoiadendron giganteum; assembly: GCA_007115665.2. Taxonomy (NCBI): domain Eukaryota; kingdom Viridiplantae; phylum Streptophyta; class Pinopsida; order Cupressales; family Cupressaceae; genus Sequoiadendron; species Sequoiadendron giganteum. Next base: position 285,193,930 of record CM021101.1, on the reverse strand, counting down.
GGATATTCTTGTAAAATAACTTCGTCATGTGTGCTTTGTTTTTTTTGTAGAGAGGATGTTTTAGGTGTCTTGTTGACCACATAAGAAGGCTTTCCTTTTTATGTTTTGGTCTGAGATATCTAGAATATCTAAACTACACTCTAAATAAGGTTTCATTTGTCAAGTGTGAACAAGAGTAATCCTATCTGTTTGACAAGTCAAAGTCCATCACACTAGGCGCAATGCCATCCTAGTTCTTAATACCTTGATGTATCGCACCTATGTGTGTTATCAAAAATAAATAAGGATATTCTTTTTATTTCTCCCATCCTTGGATAAGCAATACATCATCATCATTCATTATCATATCTAATAAAGTCTCAATGACTAAGCGACTTGTTGGACTTTTGCATCTTTTTGGATTTAAGGGTTGATCCCTCTCATTCTTCTATCCTCTTTCGCACTAACAATGCATCCATCTTGCATCCATCCTACATCTTACATAATCATGTCATATCATCATAGGACAACATCATCCATCTCATCCAATATCACATGCATTGCATAATCATTTAAGATGTTTAAAATAATATAGATTTTTTATTCTAAGAATTTTCCAAACATCTGATTTGCATCATCATCTAAGTTGTTTAGGATAATACAAAATTTTTATTCTAAGTATCTAAAAAAAAAACATCTTATTTACATCATCATTATCATATAGATCATATAGTCTAACCATCCATACATCCATCTTGAACCTCCTTGTCAAAAGATCAACCTCAAAACGAATCTTTCGCTCGATCTCTTAAGGGGGCAATGTACTAATGTACTTATTTCCGTTAGGGCATCCGCAAAAATCATAATTTTTTTTTAATTTCGATGTCGGTGGCATCATTCTTTGAACCAATGCAACAAGTACATTGCTTCAAAGAGGAGGAAAATGTAGACATGCAAAACTAACATCATTGATTAATCATATTTAATCATTTTCTCCTTAGTTAATTAAATCAAATTATTTAATTAATGTCCTAAAGTTCCTCCATTTAATTAAATAAATCCAAATGTTTAATTAAAACTCTAAATATTCATTTTCTTCTCATTTGATTTAAACAAATCCAAAAATGTAAATCAAATGTCACATCACCTAATCATCAACTTAATTAGGCAAATCCATGACTAAAACTAAGCCTAACCCATGTCCCATCCTCTAGTTTTTCCCACTTTTACAACAAATCATTTATTTTGATTTATTAAAACCCTATTTTCCTCACGAAGCATATTCCCAAGGAATATGCTCTCATTAATTCCCCCCAAATCTCTCAACCATATGCATTTAATGACATTTTTCAAATTTTAAACTCACCTAATTGCATTTATCTTGTACAAAGACCAAAATGTGCTCAAGCTTTCTCCTCTCACATTTTTGCAAGTGGAATGAATATATTGGTTGAGGATTAGTCCTACATTCCTCAACTTTGCCTCTTCTCTCTTCAATCTCACCTATAAATTCAAGGGGTTTTCTCCTTCATTGACATCTACCATTTGAGCATTCTCACTATAGGCAACTTGAGTTCATCTTGCGTCTCTTTGTTTATCACCATCTCAAGGCTTCGCAAGGAATGGGAAAGGGCTCCTTCACATACCCAAGGTGCACCAATCCAATATGGAATATGTATCTAACATGATTTTTGCTCTCTCAATTAGTTTATCTTGTTATTTTTCTTGTAATGTGAAACATGTTGGATTATTTCATAAGAATATTGCTTGTTTGCTTGCTTCAAACTTACATTATGCTAATATGTGTTAACAGTTTAAGTTTGCAGATTTTGTGATATTACACAACCTACACAATGTCTAAAACTTAATTCAACCATACACACTAACATTGCTTTGTATAGCAGATAATTTCCAATTCAATTAAACCACATAGAGCACTGAAAACTTCAAACCTAGCTAGACTCTTAGTGGATCAATACTCACTCAACAATTGAGAGGCATAACACAACATTAAACCTCAACCGAACCATAGGGATTTAAAATGATTTTGCATTTAAATTTGTTTCTGAGATGCATAAAATTGAATACTAGATTAGTGTCAATTCTGGGCCATGGAGTCAAACACATAAAATAAATTCACTAGCAAACAGACTTCAACCAGTGGATTTAAATTGCTAATGCTTTGCATCAACTTTTAGTGTCTTGCACAAACAATCCCTCTCTTATTATCAATCATATTCTCATTATCAAATCCCATCTGCACACCTGAAATCACAATGTCTTGCTCGGAGCATTTTAACCATTTCTTTGAAACAAAAAAATGAAAAGACAAAACAATCTCATGAAATTTGATATGATAAACTCAAAGATACTTTGTAAATTATTGAATTCATCTGACTAAATGTGTATAAATATGGAGACAATTTGAAGATATTCCTGAATGTGAAAACATCTTCCTGATTTTATTTGCATAAACTGGCTATATTTGCTCATGAAATCAAAAAATTGCAGCTTACAGACTCAAGAAATAACTCAGAATTTACAATTCTCTATCTTTCCAGCCCCATACAAAGTATCAGAACCCTCTACAATGAGAAGAGAGCAGAATAAAAGAAGAAGAGAAGCAACCCTAAAACTTATTTGGAGGTGCCATCTGGAATCTTCATTCACCATTGATCAACAAATTTGCAAAGCCTCTCTCCTCTCTCTGCAACAAACTTATTTTTCCTCTCAATTTTCCCTACACTCACCTTTGTTTCGAAACAGAAAATCTACCCATGAAAAGGAATTCACCCAATTTTCCTGCAATGTGAAAAATACCTTCATTCTCCTGTGAAAATTTTGTTTATATTATTTATTCGCTACACATTATATTTTTCTTTCACATTTTATGTATGTGCCCGGCACAAAGTCTTTATGTATAAAATGAATAAAGAATCCATTTTATAAGTTCTCCATATCTCTTTACTTTTTCACTTTTAGCCTATATTTATGTATGTTAATAAAGTGACAAAATTCAATTTATCCCTAGTGCATGTTCAATTTATTCCCTGACAAAACACTTCACCTTGACACTTGATGAAAATATTTTCTCTCCGTGAAAGCTCTTTTATTCTCCATTTACCTGTAGTTGAAAACAATTTACTCCTGGACACTTACCTTGTTGCACCTCATGTTTATTTTGAGCAAAGAATATTACTTTCATGGTGAATATTCACTTACTTTACCATGCAAAATATTACTGCCCGTGTTTGTTTACATACCCATTCTTACAATTCCTTTATATTTTAAAGCATTGCTTTAAAATAAAATAAAAAATTATTTCAAACCAAAGGCCATTTTATAAAAAATTATAATCGGGAAAAATATTATACCCATGCTTATTTTTCCCAAGTAATATAAATGAAGGGCCCTTAAAATATTAATCATCGGGCATTTGAATTATATTCGAGCTTTTGAATTTTAGATGGGAGCCCACAACTTTGCATTCTCACGCACCTCGCAACTATTTCGATTGCATCACGCTTCCTCTATGGCATGCATAGGATTACTCCACGTGGCCAAGGCTCTTGTTGGTCATTGATTGAAGGTAGTGCCCTAATCCTTACTGCAATCCTCAAGCTCGAACCATGATGGCTTCCATACTTGCAATGAGATGAACCCATAACTAGGGAAAAAATATGCTCCCTCTCAAATCTTCATCCAGGTATATGTCATTTGCAGGATCATTTGAATGACAGAATGGAATCAAAAAAGTTTGATACATTTTCAACGCATGTGTAGAGCACCCTGACACCCTTCCTCATTCACTTGGCATGAGGGTTTATCCATTTGGACATCATTTCTTTTGTTTGAAAGTCTCAGAGGCCTTTTCAACAAATCCATTTTGTATTATGTTGCAAGTATGGAATTTTCTCACTGGGTCAATCCTCTTTACCTCTAATGCTTTGATGGATTTCCCATACCCTGTTGCAATGTGCATGCCTCATTGTCTTAAAATTTCTTACATTTTGAGCACATTCACAAATCTATGTTGTGTTCATTTCTTTCATTCGAGCCAAATGCATATGCTTGCAAGTTTCTAATGCCTTTAAACAATTTCATATTGTACGTAGCCTACAATGGCATTCCATCAGATCATATGTATTTGGAGGTTTGATGAACAATTCACACGCCTTGTTCTTTGCTACATCGGCCCCTACTTTGTATGTTGCTTTTTTTTTTCAATCTCCTTCAAGCTGCAAACTTATTTTCTCAATAGATGGTGCACCACCGCCAACACTCCATACTGCGCGTAGCTTCCACTCGACTGAAATATACTTCTTTGTTTAGTTTTTTACAATAAAACTCATTGATCATTTCCTTACATTTGATCATATTCACATTCATTAGATTATGGCAACCTTAGAATAGTTGAAAGACCCTTTAGAATATAGGTATAGAGATGTGGATCAAATATACCATTCTTGTGTCATTATGTCTTTTGTCCTTATAATCAAATTCATGCATGGAACAAGCATCTTTGATTCACAAATGCTTCTCATCTATATAAAGTGTGTCCCATGATAACTCCATAGGCTTAGGGTTGATTTCCTCTCGATGTTGTGTAACTGTTTGACAACTTAGCAAGATTAAATAGTGTTGTGACTTTATCTCCTACTGACTTTAAATGAAACACCACCTTCTTGAGCATTTGTGCTCCATGACACTAAGATTACTAAATTCCATTGGTCAGACAAATTACATGTATTATGTGTGCTCCCACAATTCACTTGCATTTGTTGTCATTGTCTTTAGAAAACACTGAAAGGAAATTCACCGTCTATTCGGGGCATTTTATCAATTTGCAATTTTACAATCGTGCCAAGTAGGTTGAGTCCCCATGTGGGCTTGGCTAAATTTTTTTTTTGTTTTCAAACAAGTTTCATGCTCAAATCAATCTGACATAACCTTAGAATGTTTCTGGATTGAAAACAAAAACTGGGTTCTCATTAAAACTTGCTTTCTGACGCTTTTGGAAAATGTGCAAAACTGGCCAAGTAGGCTCCGAAATCGCTTTTGGAAACTAGGAAAATGACATCCTGAAGCTATAAAAACTTATAAGCATGTAGAATTTGGTACAGAGAATGCAGTGCAAAAGATAGATCAAATAAATCAATCACGAGGCAAAAGTTAGTAACCAGAAAAGTTGCCTATTCAAACTTTTCTGCAACTAATAGCTGCTCTAAACCAATTGAAACTAGCCCAATTGTCATTTTACAAAAATAGAAAATGAACTCATGGTGAGATTCCATTGGAAATAGTACATCATTTAGGTACCTTGAGCACGTGTGCAAAAGGAATTTTCTTAAAGCATCACCGATCAAAAGATATGAGGTGTCAAAGTTGACCACCCAGAGAAGTTTCAAAAATTGCAAGTGAAAAACAGGAGAAATTGCATTTGGTTTTAATCTGCCAAAAATAGAAAATCAAATCATGAGGTATTGAAAAATTACATACGATCTTATTTAGGTGGGGAGAATGTAGAACAATAATCATTTTGGCATGACGATCAACTGATTGCAATATGCAAGCTCAAATAGGAGGCTACTTTACAAAACTAAACTTTTGCAAACAGCAGAAAAAGTGCCAAAACCCTCTAGCTTCACTTTTTGAAACCCTATCATAACTTATCATGGGAAGCTGAAAATTGACATGCACATTCACATTAGTCAATTGAATATGTCTGCAAATAATTTTTGCATGAAAATTGACGGGCTTCAAACTACAAGCCTCCAAAGTGGGTCATTCACACATATTTCTTAGGTGCACTCCTGAAAGTGTAGAGGCAAATTTTTTGAAATGGTCATCTCAATTTTGCAAAATTTGAGAGTGCCATCAAGGATCATGTCAATAATTCTATCCTTACCCCTTGCATCAAACAAGTGTATAAAGCTAAGGAGAAAGTGGATGAGCCACCCCTAGTTCCTCCCATCCAATATCCTAGGGACGATAATCAACCTATGGTGGACCAGCCCTCTCCTTCCCCCATACACCTTGAAAAAAAAATCAAAAATAAATAAAGAAGCTAGGGAGTGTAGGCGTCATTGTTGTGCTCTTGCTTGCTAATCTCGTGATGATGAAAATATTGAAAATCATAAACCACCTATGCAAGAAGTAGTGCCTGATGACCTTCCTCATTCACCCTCCCAGCCTGATCCTACCCCTCCATCACCACCCATCTTGCATGTTGCCACTGATATTTTCATTCACCCTCCCATTGTCATCAATCTAGATGATGACGAGGAGGAGAATGCTAGAATAGATGAAGAAGTACACCAAACTTTGAATTCCTTACTCTCCTCTTCCATGAGCATTCATAAAAATTCTCCTCGGACAAGTATGGATCTTGATGCTAGTTTGATGATTATTGTTGTTCCTCTCACTAGTCGCCCTTCCGAGATTTATACTAAGCGAGATTGGCAAATGACTTGCTTGACGAGTGACAAGCATTTTCCTAACCAGTTTTGTTTCTTTTTGTTTTTGTTTTTGTTTAATGTTCCTCCTCTTTGTGATATTCTTCTATATGTATCTCTATTCTTCTATATGTCCTGCATTCCTTTTCTCTTTTTGCTTTCCTTTTTTCCTTCCATTTGGAGATGATGCAAGGCACTGAGACCACAATGTCTCCTTCATGTTGACCCAAAAGGAGCCCTCTTTTTCTTTTCCTTTTGTTTTCCTTTTTTCCTATCATTTGAGGATGATGCAAGGCCTTAAGACCGCAATGTCTCCTTCATGTTGACTCAAAAACAAGGCTCTTTTCTATTTGCCTTCTCCTTTTTCTTTTGTTTTCCTTTTGGGGATGATGCAAAGCATCAATACATCCTATGTCTCTTCCATGTTGACCCAAAATTGACTCTTTCTTTTTATTTTCTTTCGCTCTCTTTGTGTCTTCTTCCAGTTCTATGTATTTGGGGGAATGATGATAGTTATGCGCTGTCCACACAAACATTGCAGCAATGAACATACTGGCCCCAAATCCATAGATCCCTTAAGTGTTTGTGGTTTTTCATTTTGGGGGCAACCCCCTTTTTGTCTCTTTTCTTTTATCTTTTCCTTTACATGACATCATTTCTTGGATGCTTATCACTTGACATAGGGCTTTTCAAGCAGGCTCTCATGTCCTTTTCTTTCCTTTTTGCATTTTTCCTTTCTCTACTTTAAAACAATTGCTCACAACATGGTGTGTAGCAATTCCTTTAAAGTGGGGGCATACATTGGCATTATTTTATTTTGCATTTGGATTTGTTTGTCCTTGGTTCCTAGTGTAGCCTTATCACTTCACATGATGTGTTTTCTCACTTTGTGGATGACATTTGGTGTAATGTCCTTCATAAGTGTGACTTATCTTAGCATATTAGATTCCTCTTAGTGGCCTGATGAGACATGCTGCATCCCCTAAGTTGTGAATCATCTATCCTTTGATAGGTCCTCTTTCAGATACATTAGATGAAATGTTCCCTTAGCCAAAGACCTCATATGAACTAAACAAGACTCCGAGGAACACTCCTTTTGCATTTTACATTTTTTTCATTTTACATTTTGCACTTTTTCATTCGTGCATACATGGCCACCTTGCATAACACAACTTGCATTTCTATGGTTGCATATTGCACTTGTTCATGAGTTCTAAGCATCCAAGGCTTTGCTTGTCTTAAACGAACCACACCCTTATCTTTTGTGGTGCCTTATGAAAGTTATCAAAAGCTATAACTTTGGTATGGTTGAGCGGGAAGCCCAACTAGCAGCACTACTTTCCCCATAGCCACCTTTGTGCATGTGTGAGAACATACCCTTTTTGGCATTCTCACTCAGTGAATACCCAAAATTCTCATCGGCCCAAAGTGAGTACATCCTTTCTTTTCAGACAAACAATCTAGATCTAATCCACAACTAGTTGGACAAAGGTCGAAGCTTGATTCGTCTTTTCTCTCTTCGCTCTTTCACATCACTCCTTGTGTGATCTTTTGTGCTTATATTTGGTTTGCCATGGGATCTTGATCCTGGGGGCTTGATCATCCCTCTTGATCATAGTCATCTCACCTTACTAGCATGATTACATTACATCTCGCTCGACACACATGATTCAGCTACTTTAGTGTGAGTTTGAAACAAGTTCATCCTCTAACTAAAGTGGGGGCTAAATGTGTTTCCAAAAATTTATTCTTTGGAACGTTTTCACTCATTCTGAAATTTTCCCTTGGATTTTGGCCTTATTTTGTGCTGATTCAGTCTTGAATGCTTGCAAATCAACAACAATCTAATGGTGTTTTACTAAGGTGTTGTGAAGTGTTGTAATACATCTTCTCAGTTTTCTAAGACCCTTTCAACATAATTCACCTAAACAACCCCCTTTTACCCCTTTCCAAGCCTTGTGTCAAGGTGTTGTAAAGTTTTGGAAGGAATTTTCACACTTTCCTAGGCTTATCATCAACTTTTTAAGCCTTTTCTTATGATTATTTGTCACCTTAATGCACTTTTCATCCCGACTTAAGTGTGTTTCGGGAGGCAAGACTAATAAAAATCATTAATCACCATTTTATTCCTGACCACCACTTGAAATTGTCCAAGTGGACTAGATCACCACCGTGGGCAACCTAGTCCCTTTTGGCATAAATTTCAAATTTAAGACAAAAACCTAACGATAATTTGCCTCCAAAACCCTAATGTCGGCCTATCATGTGACATTTTTGGGAAATTAGGGCATATGTTGTATAAATAAGGGTTTTCACCTTCATTTCTCTCTCTCCCAAGCTCATTTTTGCATCTCTTCACAAGCACTCTTGCACTCATGCTTCCCAAGCAAGCAATCAAGCACAAGGGCATCACAAGCAACCTCCACTGGAGATGGTTCTTGCATGTTGTAGACTTCAACAAGCAAAGTATTTGGTGAGCATTTAAATTATTTATCATTCAAGCCTCTCTCCTTTTATTTCTATTTCATTTGGGTTTAAGTTACCATCAAAGGGCTTTGACTTAGGCAAACCCCTAATCTCTAACCCTAATATTTTCCTTGTCTTTGCATGTGTACTTGCAGGTGTGTATGCATATTTAGCAAAGTTCAAAGTGTTGGGAAAGGTACAATAATTCCATTCAAGTCAACTCAAGGCACTAAACCCTAGGAGTAGCAAAAGGACAAGTTGCAGGTCATTTTTGGGAGATTCAGACACTGATTGCTGCAAAGGAGGAAAGTACCAACTGGGAACCACAGAATCAAACCTTTAGGATTCTAAAAGTACTAGGCAGACTAGGTCACCACTATTGGCGACTTTGTCCCTGTACTGGGCCTCAAACAGGTTTTTTATATTTCTAGGTACCCCTTTCCATGAAACTCAGTCCGATAAAGTTTCCTGCAGGAGGACTAGGTCACCCAACTTGGCGTAAATGTCCCTCTATTGATTTAAGACTGATTACATATCATTCCAAGGCTTCTCATTTGCAACTCTCCATTTCTAGGTGCTCCATCTCTGTGTTTTTTTAGTTTACTTTTTGTTTGCATACATTTAGGGCATATAGTTTAGGTGCATTTAGTTTACATTTGCTTTATTTACATTTCATAGATTATATTAGCATCATTCTATTTTAGTTTTCAGTCACACTTCTCACACACAACACAACCCTAATCCAATCCCTCCTTTGAATGCAACCACCAAAAAACAACCGTATCACCAAGGCAAAAGAGTGTCATTCCTACACCAAGTCCTCCTAGGTGAAAAAGCATAGGGACCTAGTAAAGGGAATCCCCTTTCCCTTGGTAGAAAAATCCATTTTTTGTGGTTCAGACACAAAGCTATGAACTAATTTTATCTTATTAAACTCACCAAACCTTATCAAATGATCTTTAAAGTAAGATTTTGAAAATTTTGAAAATAAGTATTGACATAGATTATAAGGGTTTAACAATAGCTGAGACTTTTGACAAGGATATTAATTATTTTGGTAGTGGCATCAACAGTCTTAATACTATCATTAAACCTCTGATCTATATCATTGCCACTCAAATTTTTATTAGTATATATATTATGTTTTCAAGATTGTGTCTATAACCTCCTAGTAATCTCCAAAGAACGCCATTCCCTTCACTATGTATGCACTTTTTGAAATATAGTCATGTGTTGTTAATGGGTTGTCATATAGATGTAGCTCTTAGTAAGAAACTTTCTACTATCATGGTGGGTATCTACACCATCATGAGGTTATTCAATACTAATTTTCTTGGGTTTTCACTAATAGAAAAATCATATGCTCTATACATTGACATATTGTTTTAACAAGGATACTTTGAGGAGGGTTCGAATGTATGCAAAGCTTAAGTGGGGGTTTTATCATTGAATAACACATAAACATGACCTCCAAACTGTATCCTTGTTAGTGATTGAAATAATATTCTCTTTTAAAAATAGCCTAGTAATATCTTACAAGTGTTAGTGAATGATAATGAATGAAATTTTCTCATAAACATAGCATCTTGACCTTTAAAAACAAGAATTAATTTTGATAAATGAATACCCTATAGATACCTTAGACTTTAATTTATCATTTACACAAGGGTGAACCCACAAAAGTGGTTTACGATTCGAGTGAGGAAGAAAAACTTCCAAAAACCTCACCCATGCAAAAAAAAATCATTTTGAGGGGTTCGAACAAACTCAAGGTTCGAACGAACCCAAAAGGGGTTTGCTCGAACTAGGGTTCGAGCGAACCCCTCTGCATGTGGGAACCCACGTTTCCCATTGTGGAAAGGGGGTTCGCTCGAAACCTGGTTCGAGTGAACCCTTAAGGTTTCGAGCGAACCCCTTAGGTTTGCTCAAACCTCCCTTTTCCCACCTTTCCACCCTCTGACACAAAAAGACTCCAGATTTTTTCCCTTTGAAGCTCAGGGTGAGGATGAAAATGAAGGAGACTTCACAGACCCAACTAGAAGATGGTAGTCCTTGGAATGAGCTATCTAATTAATATAATTTTAATATGTTTTGGTTTTATTATGTATGTGTTATTTTAGTTTCATTAAACATAGGTTTTCCACCGAAAATCAAGTTCTTTGTTTTGTACATGTGGAAAAATAGCAGCTTATCAAAAAAAAAAATTAAAAATATGTTTGGGTTCGGTATTGATGTCCTTGATCCATTAAAAAAAATAAAATTGAATTTTGATACATACATAAAAAGTTATGGTGTATACAGTTTGCCTATGTCTGAATTGTAATTGGTTTGACTTCAAAACTTGACTAAGAAAAAAAAATTCAATAAAACACTATAGAACCATATGAAAGTGCTAGATATCGTAGTTACAAATCTAAATTTGAAAAAAAATGAATTTTATCTTTCATAAAAAAAAAATTATGTTGGTATACGGTGAGCGTCACTCCTTAAAAATGTTGTTTTAAAAAAAAAAACTAATTTTCAAAGGAGATAGAAAAATAAGTGCAATTTGATTCCAAAAAGAATGAAAAAAATATATTTAGAATCTATAAACAAAACATCACAAATCACTAGTTTTCATCATCTTCCAATTCCTCACAGTTTAGCCGTTATAGGAGCATGAAAGTGAAAATTTAGCTAAAAAAAATTAGTTTGGTGTCCAGTTTTCCCAAAAATTGTAAAGCAGTATTGTGGGATCACCCACAACCACTCCATTATTATATTTCTCACATAAACTAGCATGAGGAATTTTAGAGACAAACACATAAGAAGGCGATACACAATCATGGTGTCCAACAAGATGAATGTGGTGCCTTCTCATAACCAAAATACAGATTTGTAGAGAAGAAATGAGCAGACCTAGCTTCTTCAATTTCTCCCATTTTCCCTCTTATGCATGAGCTTCAGAAATGTGCTTGTTAGACTTTCTCAATGTGCCCAATCTTCTCCTTAACCTCTACAACTATCCCCTTATCTCAAAAGTTTCCTGCTTTCTCACACCAAAAAGCAAGACTCTTTCAACACCAACAAAAAAAGCCCCAATATTTCTCATGATACGTGGGTGGAGTTTGACATTTTCAAAAGGCGACAAATTTTATCTTTTTTCCCTTTTTTAATCTTTTTTGACATTGAAATAAAAACATACTAAAAATAACATTTTATTTTGCCCTTTTTTTATGATGCATAAGACTCGTCTTTCTTTTGAATTAAAACCTTTATAACACCTATATAAGATGTTGATCATTAAAAAACTATAAATCAAAATGAACAAAAAATCAACAATGTTACTTTATGCAAAATCTAATATGAACCATAATGCAACCCTCTGTCACCTTACTCTAATCTCTAAATTCTTATAATAAAATTCATTTTGTTAATTCTTGCATCCTAAATTAGATGATTAATAAGATTATATCCTATTTAATGAATTCCATCTATACTTCCTTCATTCCATATAAAAAAAAAAAAAAAGAAAACTAGTCATTTTAGAAATTTCAACCACACAAAATAGTGCAAAGGTGATTAACAATTATATAGGTTCTAATATAAGACAAAATAAGGTGACACACAAGTGATTAGACTCAATAATAAATGATCTAATCTCGAAGAGTTTCAAACTATATAATTAAATAAATATAGTCTAACACGTGTAGGTTGAATTTGATCTAATCTTGAATAATTTCAAACTTTTCAAACTATATAATTGAATAAATATAGTCTAACATGTGTAGGTTGAATTCTAGATTATCAAATTTAATTGTCAATTATATTATCTAACTATATTTTCATCGTTGGCAACTATATTCTCTTTAACTTTTTCCAATTCACAAAAATTTAATTGTATTATATAGATTTTTATTAATTAAACTAATGAATTGTTTATTTCCTCTACGTAACGAAAAGTTGGGAGTACATTATTTTATTTGTGGAGATAAGGATGATTTGAAAAAGTAATCAATATCTATGTTTTGAACGATGAGGATGACTATTTATCCCGTTTTCTTCATTTGTCCGCACCCGGTGATATTCCTTGAATTGTCTATTGTTTACCAGGCGCGCAAATTCAAGTAGTCCAAGTAGTAATTGTAGACTTTTTAATCCTCTACAATCACTCATTTTTTACCCTCCCGTGAATCGCTGGCATGAATTTTCCTTGGAGCCATTTTGACCGACGAGTAAGAAAGGACCGTGATCGACACGTATTAGAAAACCTTATACACTTACTTTATCGACCAGTAATTTCAATTGGTAGAGGGATGAACGTGCCATAACATGTCTGGGTTGTGGAGGAAATCGTGACCTAAGTAATCACGAATGTTGACGGTAGAAATTTAGTACCTTTCGATAGCCTACTAAAAGCTACCTGTGGTTGGAGGTTAGATACGCCAGTGTAAGCGCAACCCAAAGACATGGCCTCAACGCTCCCTCCTCCGCACGCAGTAATCCTACCCATTCCTGCTCAAGGCCATATCAACCCTTGCTTTCAGTTGGCAAAACTTTTAGCCGCGCGAGGATTTTTCATCACTTTCATCAATACAGAGTGGATTGAGCAACGGATTTTTCGACCTCCCAAAGATGCCAACGCAATCTCCCGTAGGTTGCAGCAGCAAGGAATGCATTTTCGCTTTCTCTCTCTTCCTGACGGCCTCCCTCCTCACCATCCTCGCTTTCTTATAATCCATGAGTTTTTCCATGCTCTACACAAACTAAGCCCCGCCCTGGTTCGACTCCTCCAAAGTACAGCCGATCAGGCTCCGCCAATAACATGTATAATAGCGGATTCTCTCTTCGCCTGCACTGAAGAGGTGGCCACAGTGCTTGGCGTTCCCCGCGTCATATTCTGGACATTCTCTTGCTCTGCGTCCATCGCACTAGCTAATTCCCGGCTCCTCCTTGACAGGGGTCTCATTCCAGTAAACGGTATGATTTAATGATAATTTTTGTATAGTTTTTTGCGTTTGTGTAAATATGTAAAAATGTTTATTGCTATTTACGGTGTCGTGTACAGTGAAGGAGGCACAGCGCCCAGAAAACCTTATCACTTGTCTGCCCGGAAACATTCCACCAGTCAAACCAACGGATCTGATGATATTCTTCCGAAACAAGTCCGACCCTATGTTTGAAATCGTGTTGTACCTATCAGACAAACAGAAGAAGGCCGATTACATGCTCGTCAATACGTTTGAAGAGCTTGAAGGTCCGGAAGCTTTAGTGGGACTCTCCAATGGGTGTCCTGCTCTTACCGTCGGCCCTGTCTTCTTCCCCGAGTTTCTCCAAGGTGCTGAATCTTCTGTTAACATTAATACAAGCCTTTGGGAGGATGATCTTGACTGCCTCAAGTGGCTTGACACACAAAAGCCGTCTTCTGTTCTGTACGTTTCATTTGGAAGCATCGCAGTGATGTCAACCGTGCAGTTGCAGGAACTGGCTCTAGGGCTGGAGGCCAGCGACCAGCCTTTTCTGTGGGTAGTCAGGACTGACATAGCCGATGGACAATCTGCAGTTTTGCCTGAAGGATTTCGCGAACGAGTTAATGGGCGTGGAATGCTTGTGGATTGGTCTCCTCAGTTAAAAGTTCTGTCTCATCCATCTGTGGGAGGATTCTTGACGCACAACGGCTGGAACTCTACTCTGGAAAGCATAAGCATGGGAGTGCCTATGATCGGGTGGCCTCTGTGGGCAGAACAGTATCACAATACCAGACTTTGCAAAGAGATATGGAGGATAGGCATGGATATCGAATCTCGGCTAGAAAATGATAATGTGTTGGTAACAAGAGAGGAGGTGGAGAGGGTTGTTCGAGTCAGGATGACTGGGGATGAAGGGAGTGAATGGAGAAAAGGAGCGTTGAAGCTGAAGGAAGCTGCCAGCAAAGCGGTAATACGAGGAGGTTCGTCCTTCAGAAATTTGGATAAGTTTACACAAGACATGATCGCAAGAGCCAACTCTTTAACTATCTAAACAGAAGATTCATTCCTCTCATGGTCTGTTCTTGAAAGTCATGAACAAACCGCTGGGTGATCATTTTTCAAATGCCTCCTTTCCAAATATGATGTACCGATTTCAATGTTTATGTATCAGATTGCTTGACTGGAGAAAGTAACTCTGAAATGTCATCGCTTATAATAATCTAGATAAATGTAAAAGGTCGTTGTATGTCCACCCTTCCTATTTTCTTTGGACGTTTCCCTTTAAAGTCATACTTTATGATTTTCAATATTTTTTACTAAATTCTATTTTAATTCTAACAATTCGTATGACTGATGTCACTTCTTAGAAGAGGATCATTAAAGCAATTTGTCTTTTCTTTGTTATTGCCAAGGCAGTCTTTTTTATGGGAGGGATTACTTGATTTCTCGTATTGGGAAGGATGAGAGATGATGGAATCAGTATTTGTATTTATAGGAGGTTCAAGGGATATGTCAATAGAAAATTAAAAGTAACGTTTAAACGTATTTTAATATTATATAATTAATTAGTTATATAACAATATAAATTTATAAATATTTAGATTTTAAATATGAATTTTGTTGGGTACGAATAATTAATATAACCATATAATTAGATTTAGGATTCGAATTAGTGTTAGTTGTTAGAATTAAAGTTAGAGGTAGACTTAGAATTAATAGTAACACTAATATTAATACTAACACTAGCATTAATATTAGTGTTACTATTAATACTTAGAATTAGTGTTAGTGGTAGAATTAGTGTTGGTGCTAGAATTAGGATTAGTGTTAGTGTTAAAATTATGATTAGTGTTGGTACTAGAATTTGGATTAGTGTTAGTGTTAAAATTATGATTAGTGTTGGTACAGGAATTTGGATTAGTGTTAGTGTTAGAATTAGTAATTTTTTGTATAATTTATTATATAGTATACTCTACTTTTAACTTATGATTTTATAACATACAAATTTAATATTTATATAATATAAATATATTATTAAATATACATAATTTAATACGATTTTATAATCTACTATATTATATAGTTTAATGTTATTTTATTTTATAATTTTATATATTTTATTTTATATATTATGTTTTTTCAATTAAATACCTATAATATTCAATATATATTTTCAAATAATATTATATAATATAAAATTATATTATAATAATATAATCTAAACTTGCTCGCGACATGCAACAAGCACAATACATGTGAGCTTTCATTTTTGAGCGGCAGTCCAAGTGACACATGGGATCGTAATTATTCTAGAAAATCGTGACCATGGCATTCACATCTACTTCGATGGGGGTTTAAGAAAGATACATATCATGCAACAAACACAATAAATGTGAGCCTCCATTGTTGAGCAGCAGTCCAAGTGACACATGGGATCGTAATTATTTTGGAAAGTCGTGACCATGGCGTTCGCATCTACTTCAATGGAGGTTTAAGAAAGATACCTATCATGCAACAAGGGAAATACATGTGAGCCTCCATTGTTGAGCAACAGTCCAAGTTACACATAAGATTGTAATTATTCTAAAAATTTGTGACCATGACGTTCACATCTACTTCAATAGAGGTTCAAGAAAGATACATATGAATCACAATAGCTCTTTATTTAAAGTGAAACCATGTTTGAAATATGGAAATGCGAGCATATCAAAATTTGGCATTTTGTGTGGGATTCTATCATGCATATTCATAAAAGGTTCCTCAAGACAAATATCTGCCGTTTGTGTGGCATTGTGTGCAGGTCAGGTCGGGTCTCCCATGAAATGAGTTCTTTGGTAAAATGTCTGCTTAAATCATTTTTTGTATGTACCCAGTTCTCTTAAATGTGCCATCACTTCCAATCATTTTGTGCCTTCTGTCGCATCATTCCTTAATAGAGGACATATATGTGTGCTTATTTATTATTTTGGAGGATTTCATACTTGGCTAAGATGCATCCATAAAGCTTCTAAATCCCTATAATACCTCAGCCACTAAATCCCTGCATTTATTCGTGCGCATCCAGACCACCCCAATTTTTTGCAATGTTCATATATCCTATGCATTTGGTTGCAGAATTCTCGCCATCACACGACTTTCTTCCCATTGCGATATGCTCGAGACCATATCGGATCTCCACAGCTCGAAGGCACTCTCGAATTCTTGCAATCATTTGTTCTTGCAGAAATTTACCACTTACTCGGATACATCCCAAATCATCGCATCCATGACCTGGTTATTATTTTGCAATGTCACGTGTTACCCAAGGCTTTAATGGATCATCAGGTAACTTCTTGTTGAATTTTAAAATGGTTATCAACGACCGAGAACATGTTTAACGGCTATTAGAAACCTACGTGAAAGAGGTTTACCTACCATTTATGGACTAGCATGTTCACAAGGGAAGCTTATCGATTAATTAGTCATTATATTTAAGTGTGTTGTAGTTAAAAGTCATTTATAATAGTATAAATTAAATTTATTAATTAAATCTTTCAAATATATTTTGTGATGGTGAATACAAAAGTATTTGTATATATAAAAAAAGATATTGATATGTTTTATAGATTTTATATAGAGATTTCATAATAAAAATCATTTAAACTAATAGAGCATAGTTTAGAAAATATTATTTTTGTATATTTAATATATATATATAAATGTCACATTAAAAATAGCATCAAACAATAATATATAGTTTTAAAAATGCTATTAAGCAAGAGTTGTAGACATCTAAATTTGATCATTTATATCTAGTCAAATTTATCTCTTTTCATCTAAATATCCTCCTACCCACATTAATTAATTAATATTAACATTATTTAATTAATACCCATAAAGTCCTCTAGATCCCTAAGGTGTTTAATTTAATTAAATACTTTACCATCTATCCTTTCTATCCCATAAATTAAATAAATAATTTCTATTTATTTAACTTACTTCCTCAAATGTCACATCCTCCATTACTTTTTTCTTAATCCTAGCTCATCTCATAATCCCATCATTAGGGATGTGCACACATCCCTAATGCATAATTAGGATGTGTCACATCCTCCAACTTTTGCAAGTTGGCTCCTAATCATCATTAACCACCTAACTCTCTTCTAGTCCTTCATCAATTAGTTTAATCAACCCCCTTTAGTCAACTCTCCCCATCTCCCAAGAAATTTTTAATTTTTTTTGTTTTTTCAAGGTGCTTTTGAAGAATTTTTTAATTCCTCTCTCATCTACCAAAGAATATTAAATTTTTTTTCTCTTTCCAAGGAATATTTAATTCCTTTTATCATCCCCATGCATATTACAAAAGAATTTTTAATTCTTTTAGTCAACCCTTTGATTCTAGCCATTGATCCTCTCCCAAGAATGAATCTTGGCCATTCATTCATCTCCCCTCTTGCTAATGACTAAAACACTTAGTCATTCTCACATTCAAGCAACACATTCATTCACTCTCAAGCATTATCTATCGTAATCCATCACATTCATCATCTCAATCTCTCAAGCCTTCAATCACCATAGCCATCCTTGCAACCAAATCAAGCTACAACAAGTCGTTATGCTACCAAAATCGATCTAGAAACACACAAATCAAATGATCAACTTGGAAAAGATATAACACTCCTTTTCTCTTTCATTTTGTTCAAGTTCAACTAGGCCAATCTTGAGGTGTTGTTTTTGTTTTTCCTTGCTTGCATTTCGTTTAGTTTTGTATTTTAGACTAGGTAAAAACACCTACACACATTTTTGGCATGTCCGATTGGACCCACATCATGGGTCTATACTTTTACATTTTTTTTGCTTGAGTTTTGTAGGTTGAGACTTTACATGCAAAGGAAAAACTACCCTAACGAGCGAATTTGCTCCTTACAAGGGCAAATTTTCTCACCTAGTAAGCCGAACTTGCATCTAGAGGAAAACATGCTCCTTACAAGGGCGAATTCACCCATCCCCATTGAAAATTCACCCATCCATATAGAACGACCAAATTTTCTCCCCTAGATGACCAAATTCACTTCTTCAACCAAATTTGTTGTGAAGAAAATTCGCCCATTCATACAAAATGACCAAATTCGCTTCCTTGACCAAATTTTCTCTCAAGAAAATTCACCCATCCTCCCGAAACAACCAAATTTGCTTGGTAGAATAGCCAAATTTGCTCTTGATAGGGGCGAATTTTCTCATCTAGATAGACAAATTTGCTTCACACAGAGGGGGATCTAAGGTAAATCCGAGAATTTTTTTTATAGTTTTCAACATTGTTTGGTTTC
>CM021101.1:285080045-285174675 GCA_007115665.2 Sequoiadendron giganteum | reverse complement strand
TGCTAACTCATCTATTTGTGAGTGTGTCTAGTTTCGCTAACGATTTGTGCAATCGTTTCTCGTTCGTCCAAGACCGATGGTGGAAAACTACTAATTCATTTTCTACAAAATGATCGGTCCAAGAATAGTTTGTTTGTTTGTTTGTCATTTTTCATACTAGCTAGACACACATAGCTTTAATTAAAGGGTCAATTGACTTGTTTGGTGTGCTTGTGAGTGGACTGTTGATGTATCCAATCCCCTTGTGCCACTTGGCAATCTTGGGTGACAAAAAATTTCAATTCACTTTATTCTAGTTGTGTGTACCTAGGAGGTCCTAGTGTGTCTAAGCTCTCCCCTTGCACTACGTACGAGCTTGGAAACTAGCCGAAGCATCTAGTATCTTCTTCCTTTAATGGGACCTGCCTAGGATTTCATCACCTGAGGGATGATCCCAACCACATGTTACTAGAGGGGTATATAAAGGGGGGAGAGAGAACTTTGTACCTCAATCTAGTCATGTCGTGTCTAGCGAAGCATCAAAGCTAGAGTGATACCTAGATAAGACGTACAGAGTTGGTCTAAGTTTCTAATACCTCATTGGGGCTCTCGACTCACACTTGTGCCCCACTTACCATGTGTATATCAGGATTCACGAGATAGCCTTGTTCAACCTAGATAGAGACCCTTATCACTAATTCTTGGTTTGTGTTGCCTAAAGTGTCTTCATTGTGTGATACCAATGCTTTTTCTTTCAGTTGAGTCAGTCTTGCCTTTTGTCTATTATTTGTTGTCCCTTCCTTTAGAGGTCAATTGTCCCCTTACAAAGGCGAATTTGCATGTTAGTCACTTCCTTAGGCAACCCCATTTTTGCTCATTCTCCAAAGCAACTGGGTCTTTCATTACCTTAGGCGAGTCTATCAGTCCCCCATCCATCAAACTTGCCCATTTCCTTGTGCATAGGTGAATTTTCTTACCTGTTGGGTGAATTTTCCACCTTGTTGGGCAAATTTACTGTTCATAAGGGCGATTCTACTTTCACCTTCCAATTCTTTCAATTGTTCTCTTCATCAAATTTGTGTGTTCCTGGTACATGGAATTTACTTAGTATAGTGGTGAATTTTCTTTTTCTTCTCCATTTGGGACCCTGTTCGGGTCCGTTTTGGTGTCTACTTGGTCATTTCTATCTTGTTCTTCGTTTGAGTCCCTATTCGGATCCATTTTGGTGAATCTATTGGTCTATTAGTAGTCCTATCCTCCACCTAAGTCTCCATTCAATTTCGTTTAGGCAAATCCATTCATCCGTTTTGCTATCCCGTTCTCCATTCGAGGCCCCATTCAAGTCCATTTTGGTGTTCATTTATTCATTTGTCATCCTGTTCATCGTCTGAGTCCCCATTCAAATATGTTTAGGGGAGGTTTTCATCCTGTTAGGTGATCCTCACAGTCTCATCTACCTATTCTTCTATGTCTTTAGCTGTTTCAACGAGTATTCTTGTTGTTTGGGTGAGTTTGCTTGCTTCTTGGGTGAATTTTTCAGCTTCTTGGGAGAATTTTTTTGGTACAAGGACAAATTTTCTTAGTACAGGGGTGAATTTGCTTAGTATAGGAGTGAATTTACCTCTTGTTCTCCATTTGGATCTGTCTTGGTGCCCGTTTGACCATTTTTTATCCCGTTCTCCATTCTAGTTCTTACTCAGATCCCATTAGGTGAATCTATTTGTCTATTATTGTTCCTATCCTCCATCTGAGTCTCCATCTGGATCTATTTAGGAAAATCCTTTCATCTTTTTTTCTATCTTGTTCTTTGTTCAAGTCCTCATTCAGGTCTATTTCAATGTTTGTTCTTCATCCTTCTCATCAAATTCACCCATCCCCTTGTTATAGGAAAATTTTCCACCTTGTTGGGTGAATTTTCTTGTTACAGGGGTGACCTTACCTCCTATTCAAGTCTTCTCTTCATCTGAGGCTCCATTCGGGTCTACTTTGGTGTCTGATTGGTTGTTTTTTGTCTCGTTCTCCATTTGAGTCCCTGTTTGAGTTTGTTTCAATGTTCATTCTCCATCCTTCTTAGTAAATTTTCCCATCCCCTTCTCATAGGAAAATTTTCCACCTTGTTGGGTGAATTTTCTTGTTACAGGGGCGACCTTGCCTCATGTTTAGGTTTTCTCTTAATCTGGGGCCCCGTTCAGGTCTGTTTGGTTTTATTTTTCTCATTCTCCATCAGAGTCCCCGTTAACATCCTTTTAGTTGAATTCTTTTTCCCATTGGTGGGACCCTATCCTCCATTTGAGTCTCCGTTTGGATCCGTTTAATCAAATCTGTTCATCCATTTTGCTATCCTATTTTTCGTTTGGGTCCGTTTCGGTGTTTGTTCTTCATCCTTCTTAGAAAATTCACCCATCCCCTTGTCATAGGAAAATTTTCTTGTTACAGGGGTGACCTTGTCTCCTATTCAAGTCTTCTCTTCATCTGGGGCCCCGTTCGGGTCCGTTTTCATGTTCGTTTGTCTGTTTGCTATCCTATTCTTCACCCAAGCCCCCATTCAAGTCCATTTAGGGGAATTTTTCATCTCTTTAGGCAAACCTCAAGGTCACCTCTACCTATTCTTCAATCACCCTTGCATGTTCTTCAATCACACCTACCTGTTCTTTAGTGTTTTCAATTGTTTGGGTGAATTTGTAGCTATTTGGGTGAATTTGATTTATGTTTGGGAAAATTTTCACTTAAATAGATGAAATTTCACTTACATAGGCAAATTTTCCACTTACATAGGTGAATTTGCAACTTACAGGGGCTAACTTGCAACCTGCATAGGCGAATTTGCTCAATCTAGATAGGCGAGTTTGCCACCTATAGGGGAAAATTTGCAACCTTCATAGGCAACCTTGCAACCTTCAAAGGCAACCTTGCTTCCCATAAAAATTCCAAAATGTGACCTCTTTTGGCCACTGAAAGCCTCTCATTCCTCAAGTCATTTGCCACAATCAAAATATTTTTATCATCATCCATCTTCCCGTAATTATCACTTTCATATGTCTTCATTTTCTAAAGCTCATCATTTCTTCAATCAAATTATCTAGGAGTATCTTAGAGAATCCTTAGATCCCACATCCATCATTGGTTCATCAATCTGAATCCCCTAGACTTCATTTCTAAGGTTTTCATCCAAGTTGGCTTAGGTGTTTGATCCTAACTATCATCGCTTGCACCTATTGAGGGTTGTCATCCATCTTGAGTCAATTAATCATTATTACGACCCAATCAATCTACTTCCATCTTGAGGTAGATTTGGTGTTATAACCACCCTGTTCACAATTTGATCTAATCATCAACACCTTATGTCATCTAATTCAAATCTCTAAACCAAGTTTAGAATCTGTTCCCATCTTCCTATCTGATCAATCATCCAATCTTATCTCATCAACCCTATCACATCCTATCACATCTTCTTATCATTTGAATCTGAGCTTTAATCCTATCATCTGAATTTGAGCTTCAATCCAATATGAATCTAAGCTTTAATCCAATTCCAACTTGAGCTTAAAACCTAAATCCCAATTTGAGCTTTAATCCGTCTATATGCAAGATCTTCTGACATCGAAACAAATCTTAATATCTCTTCTTCCATCTTTTTCCAATCCATCCTATTTATCTTTTCATCATCTATTATTTCCTTCTAATCACCTATTCCCCATATTTTCAACCTATATCCATTTCATCTAACATCATGAATCCTTATCCTCCTCCCATGCAACCAATAATAGTAGTCAAGGGGAATCCTAACTATGTTAGTGGCGATAACGAAATTATTGTTGATCAAGATGAGTATAATATAGATCCCCTTGATTTTGTCATTGATATCAAGCTTCTTCCAATCACCTCCCAAAATCCAATCATTCCTCTGAGTTATCCCCCCATGCCTTCATTTCCATCCAATAACTATCCTTATACTACCCTTGACAAGGGGTATCCAGTATCCTCACCATCCACATAAACATCATACCCTCCCTCTACATCTCTCTCCTATCCAGCATCCACATCCTCCTATATTAATCCACCATCCTGATACTCCTATCCTTATCATCATCAACCCTCCCAATATCCCTACCTTAATAACCCAACATCCACATATGGCTATCCTAGTCCTCCATCCATGTCTTCCTATGCTAATCCATTACCCACGTCCTCTTATCCTAATCCACCATCTAAATATTCCCAACATAATCCAGAATCCACATATTCCTATCTTAATTCACCATCTACATCCCCCTATATCACTCTATCCCCCAATCCATTATATTTTAATTCACCATCCCAATCTTCCCATCCTAATCTAGCATCCACATTCTCCTATCTTAGTTCACCAGCCACATCCTCCTGCATCATTCCCTCCTCCATCTACTCCTAGTCCTCCATCCAAATCCATCCACTCATCTAATCATAATCCACCAAGCCCTAATATTAGACCTTCACCCATCCATAATCCTTCATCCATTCCCATCACCCCACCTAAACCTACAATTCCTTAATTCCTCATTCCAGATGTCATTTAAGGACTCATGAGAAAGAAGACATCCCTAGATCCACATCTTGATGTTGGGGAATCATGCCATCCCACTCCATCGTGTACGACTACCATTGATGAGGCCCTTCTCCATCCCACACCTACTACCCCTATTACTGCTCCTAACACCCTCCAAACTATTGAAGCCATCAAACCCACCGAACCCACAACATCCCCATCTTCTACTCCTAGAACCACTAAAACCATTGAAGACACTAAAATCCAATCCACTCCTCCTAGTCCTAGTATCACCAAACTCCAATCCCATGACCTTCATGAATCCTCCTTCCTTCCATCTCCCCCACTTGAGGATTCCCTC
Organism: Sequoiadendron giganteum; assembly: GCA_007115665.2. Taxonomy (NCBI): domain Eukaryota; kingdom Viridiplantae; phylum Streptophyta; class Pinopsida; order Cupressales; family Cupressaceae; genus Sequoiadendron; species Sequoiadendron giganteum. Next base: position 285,169,810 of record CM021101.1, on the reverse strand, counting down.
CCACACAAGATGAGTCATGCCAAGAGCTTGATCCAAAGCATACAAACATATCCCCTCCTCCACATCAAGATCCTGCCATCCTATCTACTCCACCTCAAGATCATAGTCCCCCATCCATTCCATCTCATGATCCCTCTCCTCCACCTAATCATGATCCCACCATCCCATCCACCCCATCTCAAGATCACACTAGCTCATTTGTTCCATCCCCTAATACCCCTTGCATCCAAGATTCAATCACTCCATCCTATGAGTCCTTATCACCCATTGCCACAAATCCAGATCATATCATACCACCTAATCCCTCTCCTAATACCTTATCACTCACCGCTCTAGACCAAAATGCTCTCATCTCATCTTCTCCATCACATGATCCTCCATCATTTCCTAACCATACCAGCCCAACACCACTTTTGTATCACCTTGGTAACATTACACTCACCCATGGTGATTTTCTTCCAGAAGAAAAGAAAATAATATGCATCACCCATCCTCCACCACATAATGGACTCGCATCATGCTTCCAAAATAGGAAGAATCCTACCATAGATCACATGCTCAAGATAATGAACTATCAAGGAAAAGGTTTAGGAATTCATGAGAAAGGTACTTTAGAGCCCATCCAGGTCAAAGAACATCTAAGCACACATGGTCTTGGATATATTTCCCAAGAATTACAATCCAAAAATGTTGGTACAACCTCCATACATCCTAAATGATCCTCTTCCAAAGGAATAAGAGGCACTTCCCATCGCTTGACCAAATCCTTTGTTGATATCCCCCCTCCTCCATCATATTATCTCAAAACAATTGTCCATCTTCCTCCTACATCCTCTAAATCCATTTTGGGTCCTTATATCCCTCCATCTACTATCTTCCATCCTCCATCTACTACATCTATTTTGGGTCCTTATGCCCCTCCATTCATCCTCATACATCCTCCATATACAAAGTACCTTTTGGGACCTTATGTCTCAAAATAACCTCATCCATCTTATCCTCTTCATCCTCTCATCCATCCATCACCTATCCCTAGCGCACATGATAAAAATCCTAACCTCATAATCCCTAATCAGGATCAACAAAGGCACCCCTCAATGCATTCTATCTCATATCCTCCATCCACACACTCTCTCCAAAATCCTACCTATATCACTCCATCCAGATCTCCTCCACATCATCCATCCCCTCATACCCCTCCTATTGCTATTAAAAGCAATTTGGATGCCAAAGTAAAAATGCATAAATCCAAACATCCACATGAATCTAAAGCTCATCATGTCCCCTTCAAAAGACATGTTGAATAAAATAAAAATCCGATCCAAAATCCAAATCAAACCAATAGGCCACAAAGGCCCACCAATGCAAAAATCAAAACCATGTGGATTCCAAAGAAAAAAGATGCAATGCCTTCCAATCAAAAATTTGTAACAACATCCAAACTTGCTAATCCAAAAGCTAAAAATTCACATCCTCCATCTCATAAATATATTTTGGGTCCTTATGTTCCAAAATTCGCTATCCCAACTCCTCCATTATCCACACACTCACCCTCCATTCATCCTCCTATCCTTTCACATCCACCTCCATGTGTGCCAATGTTGGTCTTGAAAACATTCCCCCATTACACATCTAATCCATCATTCCATCCATACACTTTCCAATACCCCATCCATTATCCCACATATCTCCCCTATCAAATCTCTTTAATCCATTCGCTTGCATAATCCATTTATCTTAATAAGGTTGTGCCAACATCCAATAGTCGCTTCACACATGGGCTCTTATTACCTCATATGGAACTTGATGCTTGAGTCCTTCATCCATCTCTTTATCACATGTCTATCCATCCATCTATCCATATCCCCATAATTATCCAACTTCATCCACATCCTCTCCAAAAATTCAAAATATCTGAAATATCCAAAATATCCAAAAAGTCAAAAAAGTCAAAAAAGTCAAAAATCCAAAAAAAAATAGTAAAGAGAAATAATTTGTCCAACAGTGAAAACTTGGCAAACAAGTCCCTTAGATAAATACCATGATGAAAACCTAGAAAATAAGTGTCATGCATAAATCCCCCATCGAGTTTACTTCCACAATTGGGGGCAACTTCCATCTATGCATCCCCTTCCTCCATCTCCTACATCCACCTATCTTCTACATCCTATCCATCATATCCCATTTGTATCTAATCCGTCCATCTTCCTTGTGATCTTGATAAAGATAGCGATACATATATATATAGGCTTCAGACATCTCTTGGCATACATTCCCCTCATCCATATGATGCCTCATCCCTTATCCTCCTCCATCCTCCTTCCTTATCCATGCATCCTATCCACATTCATCCATCTTCCATTGTCCACCAATCTTGCTATCTACCATCCCTCTTTACTCGTCACACATGACATATTTAGAGTGGGGCATCTCCTTCTTTGTGATATAGTCCTAGGCAACATCATCCACTCATCCATCCAAGTAATCCCTTCCATCTTCCCAATCCTTATCTCCTATCCACCAATCCACTAGTCTTTTTTCATCTAGTCATCCTTACCCCCCATCCATTTATCCATCCCAATTTATACATCCAGTAATCCATTCCATCTCTCTAAATCCTTATCCCTATATCCATCCATCCTAGCATCTTTCTATCTCCCCATATTTCTCAATCCATCCATTCATCCCCATCCTTATTGCATTTCATAATCCCTTGTAATTAGTATATAGCTATAGGCTACCCCCATGCAATCTAGTGCCATTCATCTCCTTATTATCACTCCTATCTATTTCTCACATCTTTCTAATATCATATCACTCTTCATCACTCATCTATCCATCGTATCATCATCCCAATTCATCTTTCGATGATTTGGATAACTATCCCATTCTTGAGTTTCACACAATCCCCATCATCCTATCTACATGACCTATCTTGTCTCATCATATCAGGTCCATCATTTTATCCATTTATCATGGTCATCACATCATCACTTAGCCATTGTCTATCATTGGTCTTTATAGAACTACAAGGGCTCTGTGATTTCACATAGGCAAGGTTGATCTTTGATCAACCCTCGAGCCCCTAGGTCTTTAGGGTGTGTATGTTTTGTGTCTCGTCATCTTGTCATGTTGCCAAGTATGTCCCTATCCTAGCTAGTACTTACAAACAAAGGTCACTCGTATCATGAGATTCAGTTGGTTTCAAATATATTGTGTCATGTTGATCCTCTAGTTTAGTTTCCATCTTTGGTCTTAACAAGATGCATCCTTCCTCATCAGACCGCATCAATCCCATCCACCCTTTTGATCTTGTGGAAAAGGATGTTTGAAAGTGATTGTGCTATTTTGATGTTTTTGGATTTTTTTATCATTTCAGCTCCCTATTATACCTCATCGTGGTTTCCTTAATCCATCATATCATGGTGTGCTTTGACTGGTAAACATAGGGGCATATCTTGATCTTTTGTTTGTTCCTATCTTCTTGGTTGTCCTACGTAGTACCCACCAAGATCCTTTTTGGGTCTTGTGTTACATTGGGGCATCCTTTGTGTTTTTGCTTATCCTAACATCAAGCCCAACCAAAGCCCTTGTGGCTTTGGGATGTTGGACTAATCTTTTTGTTTGTTGTGTTAGTCCTATCCATCTGATACAACCTCACCTTGGTTCCTCATACCCGGGTGCATAGTATCTCATGCTATATCATATTTAGTACTCATTACATGACAACATAACACATCACAATTAACTTGCTTGATTTTGTCACTATCCATTCCTCCCTCATCACTCTTCCTCATCTATCTATCCTATCTATTTCCATCTCTCTCCTTCCATCCATCCTCATCATATCATGATCTTTTCAATCTTCTTTAGATAATATAGATTTGTTATTCTAAGCATCTTTTGTTCCATCATCCTCATCATATCATCATCCCTTCACTCTTTTTAGGATAATATAGATTTTTTATTCTAAGAATATTTTCATCCATCCTCCTCATCATATCATCATCTCTTCAACCTACTTAGGATAATGTAGATTTTTTATTCTAATCATATTTTCTTCCATTATTTTCATTCATTTCAACAATCTCACATCTCAATCCAATCCTAATCCATTTAATCTAGCATAAATCATCTAATCACCTCTTTGGTCTTGTTCCTCTCCTTGCTACAAGCCTTGATCCAATCATCATCATCATCATCATCATCTTCAAGATGTATCCTTCCATATACTTTTATGTTGTTTTGGGATGTATCCTTCCCTTGTCAACAACACTATCATCATCATCATTATCGTCGGGATGTATCCTTCCCTATCCTTTTGTGTTATTTTGGGATGTATCCTTCCCTCATCAACAACACTCTCATCATCATCATTGGGATGTATCCTTCCCTATCCTTGTGTTGTTTCAGGATATATTGTTCTCTCATCGACAACACTCCATCCATCATCAATCCATCTTGGCTTGTATTTTGACTGGGGCAACATCATATTTGTCATTTAGTCCATTTTTTCTTTCTTTCTTCCCATCTTCCCTTCCCAATCTCTTATTGCTTATCATCCTCTCTTATCCATCACTTTGCATCAGCTTCCCCATCTAATCTTTCATTATCTTGTCCATTTTGAGAGCACACCCATGTTCTCTTGAACCTGCATGTCCTCTCGAGGGGGCATCCTCAATACGTAATCTTCATATTCACTCGCATCACCTTTGCTCCTAGTCACTTAATTGATGACTGGAGCATCTTTCCCAATCTAATCATCTTCTTCTGAGTTCTATGTTTTAATATTCTTTGAAATGATGCTGCTTCCTAACACCATCTCAAAGAGGGGAAAAATGTAGACATCTAAATTTGACCGCTTATATCTAGTCAAATTTATCTTTTCGTCTAAATATCCTCCTACCCACATTAATTAAGTAATATTAACATTATTTAATTAATACCCATAAAGTCCTCTAAATCCCTAAGGTATTTAATTTTATTAAATACTTTACCATCTATCCCCCAAGGAATTTTTAATTCCTTTTTTTCTTTTCAAGGTCCTTTTGAGGAATTTTTTAATTCCCCTCTCATCTACCAAGGAATATTTAATTCCTTTTATCATCCCCATGCATATTAAAAAATAATTTTTAATTCCTTTAGTCAACCCTTTGATCCCAACCATTGATCCTCTCACAAGAATGAATCTTGGCCATTCATTCATCTCCCCTCTTGCTAATGACTAAAACACTTAGCCATTTTGCATTCAAGAAACACTTTCATTCAATCTCAAGCATTCTTTATCACAATCCATCACATTTATCATCTCAATCTCTCAAGCCTTCAATCACCATATCCATCCTTGCATCCAAATAAAGCTACAACAAGTTGTTATGCTGCCAAAATCGATCTAGGAGCACAAAAATCAAAAGATCAAAAAAGTCCAATCAACCAATCAACTTGGACAAGGTATAACCCTCCTTTTCTCTTTCATTTTGTTCAAGTTCAACTAGGCCAATCTTGAGGTGTTTTTTTTGTTTTTCCTTGCTTGAATTTCATTTAGTTTTGTATTTTAGACTAGGTAAAAACACTTGCTATAAGATAAATGAAATAATATGCATGAAAATTTTATAGTATATTAATTATAACTATATAGACAAAAGAGAAATCATACTATAATAGCTTATTAGAATAGCATATATATTTTTCTCATGTTTGTAACTTTTGAAGAGTAAACATGAAACAAAAATATATGTGTAACATATCATTTTTAAAAGGATACACAATTTTATATTTTAAAACAAATTTATGTGACTTAATTAATTCTATTCTATATGTAATTTCTATAATTTTAACTTTTGAAGCATGTATTCTATTATAGAAACTACATATAGAATTACATATAGAATAACATAGAGAAATTACATATAGAATTTCTATATTTATCGGCTCTGATCATACCCTATTGCTTCTTTGATGGAATACCCCTCCTCTTAAGGCTAAGTGCCCCTTCCAATTTGAGCTAATGTGGTCATATCATCTACAATTTAGAGACCTTCTTTCTAATTGGTGGAATATCAGGGGTTGTGGTTCTGCTATGTTTAATCTAGTTTTCAAACTTAAAGCCCTTAAAGTAAATTTGAAAGAATGGAGTAGGAGTTGCTTTGGTAAAAAATTTGACCAAAAAAATCTCTTAAAGATCAATTTAGACAAGTCCAAATGGATATGGAAAAAAATGAGCAGGTGGAGTTGGTCGATCAGGAAGAGACTTTATTAAGTGATCTCCATAACATTATTGAGAAGGAAGAGATTTATTGGAAATAGCGGGCCAAGAATCAATGGCTCCAAGAGGGGGATAAAAATACCAGATTCTTTCATATGATGACTTCTAAGCACAAGAAGAGGAATACACTTTTTGAGTTGTTTTATGATGATGATTTCTTGTTGCCTTTTGAGGAAGAGTTGGACATGTTGGTTTTTCTTACTTCCATAATCTCCTCAATTCGCCCAAGGTTGGTACTCTAGAGGACAACCTCCTTGATGTTATCCCCTTTCTTTATCCCCCCAAGATGTTTTTTATGGAAAAATGTGCTTTGCGTAATGAGCTTTTGGATGTTGTTTTCTCCCTTAACCCTTTTAATGCCCCTGGACCTGATGGTTTCCCACATTTCTTCTTCCAAAAGTTTTGGGATATCATTGGGCAAGATGTCACCTCCACTATTATGGAATTCCTCTCTTCTAGTAATATCCTCAAGGAATTCAATAATACCTTCATTGTTCTCATTCCTAAGCATTTTGGAGCCAATAGATTGCTTTATTTCCACCCCATCAACATTTGTAATACGTTATATAAAATTTTCTCTAAGATGTTGGTCAATAGAATTAAACCATCTCTATAGAAATTGATCCATCCTACTCAAAAAGGTTTTGTTCTAGGTAAAAAAATTATGTATGCTATTACATTGGTCCATGAAACCCTCCACTCTATGCGAAAAAGAAAAAAATAAACTATGGCTTTTAAGTTGGATATATCTAAAGCCTATGACAAAGTGTCTTGGAATTTTTTGCTTGAAGTTTTACAAAGGTTTGGGTTCTTTGATAAAATCTTAAAACTCATTCAAGGGTATGTTACCTCTTCTAATTTTTTGTGATTATCAAACTCCATAGGGTTTTTTCTCGACATCTCGAGGTATCTGTCAAGGGGATCCCTTATCCCCCTACCTCTTCATTCTAATGGCTAAATTTCTTGGTCACAACTTTGAATGTAAAGTGTTGAATGGCACCTTGTCTAGCTTTCCCCCTCCTATATTTCTCTATTGATTTCTCATCAATAATTTGTTAATGATACGATCCTTTTGGGGGAAACCACTATAGTGGAGGACAAGGGATGGATCAATATTCTCAAAAACTTTGCTACAATCTCTGGCCAATGTATCAATTTTACTAAAACTGTCATTTTCTTTCTTAATGTTAACCCTTAACTTCTAACCCGAATATCTATAATCCTTAACAACCATATTCTTCCCCTTCCTTCAATGTACGTAGGAATGTCTCTCACTATTGGTAAGGTGGAAAACTCTATTTGTTCTAACCTACTTGCAAGAGTGCAAATAAAGTTGGCAGCGTGGAAGGGTTCTCTCCTTAGCAACATAGGTAAGCTTCTCCTTAGCAAAATTAATAGGATTGATAAACCAACATTATTAGTCATGCCAAGTTAGTTTTCATTCTAGCCTTGGTATCTCAATATAGATCATATACGAGATCCAAGCCCCTATATACATGCATGGATAAATACATTTAGTACTATAATAGATTTAGCTCAAATGGAACTAGGTAGCATAGTCAAGCTTGTTGTGTAATATTTGTGGGGAATCACTCATAATTGGTGGCATTCAAAGTCAAATGTTGAAAAGGATGCACAAGTATATAATAAATTAAAATTTGAGAACAATATCAAGATACTAGAAAATATTGTTTAGTGTTTTCTCAATTCATTAATTGATAAAAAAATTCAGAAGATACCTACAAGAAAAAAGGCAACTAAAAATAGTTTTATAAATGAAATATTGTGTTCTTAAATATTTTGAAGAATATTCTAATCAATTTAGAATACCCTTGTATGATATGGAACAAGATAAACAACAATTTGTCAAATTAAATATTTAGGACTTGTATATATTTGATAAGGTTATTTAATATATGAATATTGAAGGTCTTCATATGGAGCATACCCCTATTAGTGACTTTATCCAACATGCTATATGTCATGCACTCCAATTTATACATGATTTAAAAGTGTTCACAAATTCACCAAGCATTGGGCCAAACACCTTGCTCCTCTATATCTAGAAATAAATACCTATAGTTGCAACTCTTTCATAAAAGATAGACACAAAGCTAATAAAAATCCTATAAGAAGCATAAGGTTTCTTATCAATAAAGGTATTTTCCTTGCAAGCATTCATATATACTCCTAAGTACCATCATTTGTGTTGCAGGCACACTCCTTGTAAAACTAATCAACAAATTATTTGCTATATTTGCAATAAACCGAGCCATAAAGTCCATCAATGTTCTTGTAAATATCTCATTATTAAAGTAATTATTCCTTTTATGCAATAGCGTGGTGGGATTTAGTAGACGAAGATGAAGATATTTACATGCAAGAAATCTATGAGCCTTTTATTGAAGAATACATTGATAGAAAAGAAAAACACCTTAATGAGTTGGAAAATGCACTAGAAGAAGAAAATAATCAATTCTCTAAATTTGATGCAAATGAATAAATTCCTACTATCATAATGAACAAATATTTTAGAGGCTATCCAAGAATAAGAGGTGTATTTTGAGGAAGAGGTCTAGGTATTTCTAGACCATATTCATATGGTGAAGATGAATGTTCTACTTGCTTTTATTATTATTTATATCATTATTGGTCTAATAAGCCTAGATTTCTTGGATTTAAACCACACAAAAAGGAAGTTAAATCAAAGCCTAAAAGTAAATGTGCAAAGAATGAAATAGAAAAAGTCTTAGAAGATGTAGATGCTTGTTTTGAAGAATATTCCTTCAGTTTTGCACAATCCTATAATCCTCCTCAATTTGATAATGATCTATATTATCCCGTTATTCAAAATTTTCCTAAGATGTCTTCTTCTTCTATACAAATTCAATAAATTGAAAAAGAAGAAAAAATTGTAGAAAATATCCCAAAAATAGTTGATCCTATTGAAGTCAAATTGGTTCTCTTTACTTTACCAAACCCTACTCCAAAACTAAAACTTAAATATCTAGTAGCACTTTTAAGTAGAAAAACTTCCCAATATATTTTTGTTTTAATAATGGAAAATACTATGATACTCAAATTGATATCAGTGCTTCTTTATCTTTCTACAAAGCCCCCATTGTCAATGATTGGGATCAACTTACATAAGAAATTTTTTTAAACAACAATTGATTTCTAAGGACATAAATTTATCTATGATAAATATAAATATCAAATGAATATTGTAATTGAAGGTCATGATTTCATGTGTGACTTCTTTGCTATGCACCAAATAGACATACTACTAGGTGGAAACTTCATTGATCGATATGCACCATATGAATGTACAAATAAAAGCATCATGTTTACACTAAATGGGAAAAATATCAGTGCTCCAAGATTGGCCTATGCTATAGATAAATATCTAGCTACTATGAGAATATAGTCTTTAGAACCATTATCTAATCTAAAAGAAGAGTTAATCAAAAATATATGTTTCGAAGACTCGCAAAAATTATGGGTGCCTATCATGGAGATCAGCCTATTATTCTAAAAGACAATCAAGCCAAGGAAGAATATAATAATCACTTCACATGATTATTCAAACATGCAACAAACAATTGAAGAACTAAAAAAAGGTATATTAAACCTTCTCAATCTCCTTATTGTTGATATGTATTTATGGTAAATAAAAAATTTGAACCATTAAATTATATTACTCTTCCTTCCCCTTATCCAATTCCTCTCAAATCTTATTTGTTAGAAAATGTTTCCGATCATATGGTATTCTCACAATTTGACTGTAAATAAGGGTTTTATCAAATTAGGATCAAAGAAGATGATTAGTACAAGATAGCATTCAACTGTCCATTTGGCCACTATGAATGGTTTGTCATGTCATTTGGTTTAATGAATGCTTTTGCATACTTTGAAGAGAGGACAAATTCTATCTGCAAAGGATGTGAAGAATTTTTATATGTTTACATAAATGATATTTTAGTTTTTAGAAAATAATTTGATTATCATAAGCATCATCTTGAAACATTTTATAAATCAGCATATAATTTGGGATTGTTTTGTACCTCAATAAAATTCAATGGTTTCAAGACTCTTGTAAGCTCTTAGAAATGATCATAAAAATGGTGTGTTAGAAGTCTAGCCATATATGAAGGAGAAAGTGTTAGAATTTAAGATTCCTTTTGATATACCTTATAGGATTTCTTAGGAATTTTAAATTATGTAAATAATTTCTACCCAAATGAAAGTTTTGGCATAAAACTACTCTAACTTCTAAACTAAAAGAAAATCAAGTGTATGAAGAACATGTTTTTATAGTCCAAAGAATTCAAAAAAAAAGATAAGTAATCTCGCTATACTTTGTGTTCCTAGCATTGCCAAATTCATGTTATATACAAATGCATCTAATAGTGTCTAGGGAGGACACTTAGTGTTTGTAAAATATGACAAAGAATACACCTCAAATTACATCAATAGAATATTTCCTAATAATGTTAAAAGATAAATTCCTTCTAACAAAGAAATCTTTGGAGTAAGTAAATGTTTGAAGAATTTTTGTTTAAAATTAATGTATTTAAATCATTTTATTATCAGAATTAATTGTAGAAGGTTCCTAACTGTCAAAGAAAAATACCATGGATGAAAAGATGGTTGACGAAAATATGTATGATGGTAAGCTTACTTGAATCAGTTCAAATACGAAGCTCAACATATCACAGGAAAAGATAATATAGTTGTTGATCACCTTAGTTGAATTTTTTTAGGAGTCTTCATGCAAGCTTCTAGCTCTCGCCAACTAGACTATCTAAGGGTTGACATGGAAAGGAATTTTTATTTTTATTTTAGAGGTCTAAATCAACTAACCCAAAGAGATTTTGATGAAAGGAGTAAACCAAAAATATTTACAGAATGCCATTATGATGTTGAGAGCCTAGAACATAGTGGGTGCATTTATGTTCCTCATTATTAAGAGATGATTATGGAGATTTCACTATTTTGAAGATTGAAATTGATAATCAATATCTCCAACTTATGAATATGGTTTGATGCCCTTTCTTCAATTGGGTAATTACTTGTGCTCACTAACCTTTTGATTAAATTAAAGAATTATTCTCTTATCTTGAACCTCAACACATCAACCCCAATTTATTATTTTCATAAGACATGGTTACAATTGTTGTAATCAATAAAGATTAAAATGGGAATCTTACTTTGTGTCTCAAATAGTCTATGAAAAATACCAACAAGATTGGAATATCCATCATAGATTTCATATACGATCCAAGTGGAAACCACTCAAGTGGGAAGATGTGTATAATAATTTAGACTTTGAATCTTGGGTCTCATATTTATACACAAGCTCTAATGGGATATTTGAAGGATATAATATGTACCATCCAACATAAGATTTATTGTATAAGGATAGTCACTATCAACCATAATATTGATTCAATATACCTCCTTTTTAATGTAACCAATTTACTTGGTAATGTCAATATGATTATCTTTCAAATGTTCTATGGGTAATTTTGTTGTTGTAAATAAGCGCTCTTGGAAGCATAGTGGGCATTAGTTGTAATTAGTTGTGGAAAGGTCTTGACAAAGTCTTAAAGTCTACAAATATTTGAGTATGCTCTACTCATACGCCTAGTGCAATCTTGGCTATTAGAAAGAATAGTTGTAACAAGTATAAATAAGAATCTTGTAATAAGATTTTTTGGTTAATATCCAAAAGTTGTAACTATTCAACCATCAACCTCCATTGTTTTTCCTAGACTACTTTAGCTTAGCTTGTCACATCTTCAACTTAGTTGTACAACCTCTTATACTATATCTTGAAGGGATTGAAATCGGTTCTCTAGGATCCATCACTAACTACAAGATAATCAAATGCATTCCTAAGGATAACAATGAAGACATTGTTAATGGATGGTAGCCAATCACCCTACTAAGCATCTCATCCAAAAGTATTTCCCAAGTGTTGTATCATAAACATTAATTAAGAAACATTGCAAATAAAATAATCTAGTTTCCTTTGTGGTAGATTTATATTGGATAATAGCTCAACTAAATAAATCTTACTTATTAATTAAGTAAACTAATTATTACCTAAGCAAAACCTAAGTAAAGTTATGTAAGTGTAATTAAATATTAATTACACTAACAGTTTTAGCTTGGGAAATAGTTGTGTGGGCACACCAAAATACCTAGGTTGTGCTTATCCTTAAACTAGAATCTCATAATTCATATGATTGTATCAAATGACCTTTCATTATAGTAACCCCGCACCATTTTTTTTTTTTTAATATAGAAAATGCAAATACAAGTCCATGCACCATTTGATCACCAAGTTCCCAATGTGGGCAAGGTGAAGTACATTGTGTTTTGGACAACAACACACACTTTATCTAGATGAATGTATTGTTCAAATGTAAAGATGGCAAGATGACCAAATCATGGAAGTGATAAAGCAAACCCAAATAAACACATCTTTCACAAACATGTGTGTGTACAGAATGTAGAGCCATTGGAAGATTATGATAGAATCTAAACAATCCAAAATGGCCAATTACATGCAAATTTGATCAATGCCAAAGCAGGCTTGAAATATTTAGGTGTCTACCAATGAAGGCAATACTACCATCTAGAGTTACAATAATATGAGCATGGAACTGAGTACAATAAGAATGATATTGATAAGAGAAGTGAGTTGCATACATTAATAAGTTTTTTCAAAATAATAAACATATTTCTTCATATACATAAGTTAGTCCAAAAAATCATAGGTTGATGTTATACCATTCATGTGGACTCAATAAACTGAAGTGCACTACCAAAGAGGGCAAAGGATGATGTAGAATATTGATTGTAGACCTCCAAACTCAATGAACACTACTCAAAGCTATCATATCAGAATATTTGGGTCTAAAAAGTGTCTTTGATCCATCATACTTAATACCCCAAACCATAGTATAACCACCATGTAACTATAAGATAATAATAACACAATTGTGTAGCCCAATATGCAAAGAAAAATATCTCAAAAATGTACGATTATTATTATAGCTGTGAACCCCTAAACCTGCAAATGCACAAGAACAACATACAAGTCAATGTGTTAGATCAAATGCAAGAAAGCATGAGAGATTCCCCATGAAATCCATCTATTAAAACTCAAACTAGGAAAATGACGAACATAATATAAAAAAGCATGTAAATCCTAATTAAGTCAATAAACTTATGATCCCATGGGGGAATTGGTGCCAATTAAATGTTGAAATTGGCCCTTTCCCAATTCCTAAGTTGCAATTTGAAGATTGTAGATTAATCAAATCTCTCCAAAGAGATTTGAGCATAACCTAGCTATGAATTGTGAAAATGATGAATGGTTGAGTGGAAATGGGCAAAATTAGCTTTCAATGTGAAGAGAGTAACTTTGCATGAAATTGTGGATGAATAATGAGGAGAGAAGCCTCCCATTTATAGATTTGAAACTGGAAGAGAAGGTAATATTTGAGCAATGTGAGACTGAGTTTCACCCAATGGTTGAATGCCACTTGTCACCATGTGAATGGTTGATGGTTGTTCACATTTTGGCCAAAGTGCCAATAAATGCAATTAGGTGGAATTTGAATTTGAAGAAATGGCATGTGAGTGGGAAAAAGGATTGAAATAAATGCCACTTGGCTCAATGCACAAGGACATGTAAAAAGAGTGAATGCCTTGTTGGATGTACAAGTCCATTGGACTTTTTGAATTCAAATTGAGGGAATCTTCCCTTTTGATACCATGTGAGGGAAAATAGAGATTTAATAAATTAATTAAATCTATTTTCATGTGCAAGTTGCATTCTCTAGAGAATTTTATTGAGAGAGATTAACTTAATCAAGGATTTGATTGATTTAATGAAGGATTAGATGATTTGACAATTTTGACTTAAATAGATGAATTAATTTAAATCAGAATTGAGAGGAAATGATTTAGATTTATTTAACTAAGGAGGAATATGTTAGATTAAATTAAATTAGGTTTAATTTATTTAATTTAATAAGAGGACTTTATAGATTTTAATCAAATAAAATGATTTATTTAATTAAACAGAAATGTAAGGTTAATTAAATTAAATTGATTAATTTAATCACTAGAGGAGAAAGACTTAATCAAATGAATAATGATTTATTAAATTAAGAGACATAATATGATAAAATGCTAAGAATATGATTTAGGAGGAGATGTTGTTAGTGATCAGGATCAAATGTGTCGAACTGAACTTGTACATTTTCCATGTCTACATTTTGCCCCTGTTTGAATCAATGTACTTGTTTCATTGATTCAAAGAATAAACTGTTGTGATCAAAGTTCAAAATTTCTCGATTTTTTTAAGATGCCCCACTGCTGCCCTAGTGGAAGGATTATGCTGGGATAATGCCTCCTCGAGAGATTGAGCAAATTCTTTTGATATTTTCGATGATCTCATGGAAAAGGGAGGACAAGGTGCTTGACAAGCCAAAAATGCCTTGGAATGCCAAAAAAATGCGTTAAAACGCTAGAAAAGATGCAGAATGGCCCTCAGTTGGACAAAAATGGGATCGGGGGACCAAAACCCTAGTTAGACGGTCAAATTAGGTCAAAAAACCCTAATTTTTAGGCTTAAATAGACCTTTAGGGGTCACTTTCAATGCATTTGCAATCTTAGCCTTTAGAAAATTCACACTTTTAGCTCTGAGTCTTCATCAAAATGACACAATGACAGCTTCCCAAGCACATGTCAGAGAGAGTACGAGTGCACCAGCCGCCAATCGACGCAAGACCCGTGGTATGTACCCTTATCCAACTTTTAATTTTCTTGTTATTCATACATTAAATGGGGTCTAGGTTTGGTTTAAGCTTTGCGACACTATATAGCACAACGAAAAATGCTTGGTCGAGGCCACACAGTCCCAAACTAGACCGCATATGTGAAGAGCATCATGTGGCGTTGTTTAGCAAAATTAGGGTTTTGCCACTTAAACCCGACCGCGTGCACAAAGAGTGTTGTGCAACGCAGTTAGTGAAATAGGTTTGTCCATGTCTGTCACATGGCACAATTTGGAACTTTGCAAACTGCGTCACACTTGCTGTTTGAAATGCAAAAAAAGGCAAGGGTAGCAGATTTTTCCAAGGGACCTGACGCAATGTTTTCCTTGTACAGGAGGACCTTGAGGTACTTCATTTGAGGGAGCACCAGTGGCCAATACTCAACAGATTATAGGGTATGCATGTGTATCTCCAGGAGCACCTTGGTATTCTTGGGCTCTGGTATGTTGTGTATGTTACCCCTGTTTAGGCACATTTAGGTATGATGACCGCCCTGGCCGAGCGGTGGCATAGTGAGACATCTTCCTTCCATCTTTTGACTGGCAAGGCCACTATTACCCTTGAGGATTTCTGGCATATTCTTTGACTACCCATCCATGGAGATCGAGTGATCTATGATCCGGAGGAGGGTAGGGATGTCTGTTTTGATGTTATGGGCATTGATGACCTTGTTCTTTCTGATGGATAGATTGACCTAGAGCGATATTGGGGCAAGGCTCCCACTTAAAGATTCATTTTGGCAGCCATTATTTCTGGTCTCGTAGCGCCTGATCGGCACAACTGATATTTTAGTTTGGGTTGGGGATTGGCGTGGCAACAGATGTGCGTTCGTCGGGAGTGTTTTTCCTGGGGACCGGTATTACTGGTCTCCTTATATAGATATTTCCACGAGTTTTCCTACTTGGACAATCATGCCCTTAGGGCCAAAGTTACCCTACTACACATCTGGGCATGGGAGAGGATCCCAGTGCTTCGCTCGGATGTGACACCAATTATTACTTACATTGATGATCCCATTGTGTGGCGGTATGGCGGAGCATGGATTCGCTTTACCCATACCGGAACAGGTGGTTTGGCCTATTGGCGGTGGGTTATGGATGAGATGAGAGAGTTTATCTGGAGACCGTGGATGGGCGTAGGCCCATGGTATGATGATGCACAATAGCTTTTCTTCACCCGTCAGGATAGATTTATGCAGGGTCGAGAGCATACCATGATAGAGCAATATCTATGACAGGGTATCCAAATAGTTTGGAGAGGTACAAAACATACCTGGTGACCAGTACATGGTGATCTTTTCCCATATGACTAGGGAGACAGCATGGGATCGGCCCATCCCAGCAACTGAGGTGATGTCATCATTCAGGTAGTTAATGGCCTGACTATGGCCATATGATCAAGGACCGGCAGATTCGGGGGTGACTCCAACATATAGGGCATGGTTTTGACCTCCTTTGAGGTTAACAGTTCCCAGGGGAGTGATTCCACACCGAAGAGCCAGGGGTAGGATAGCGGGCAAAGGCCGAGGATAGGGAGGAGGACGAGGTGGACCACCTCCTCAGCAAACACCTCCGAGAGACCACACATAGCAGTAGCCAGTAGCATGGGATGGCCAGCCTCAAGCAGTCCCATAGCAGTGGCCAGCAACACAGTTGGACCATCGAGATGCATTGATCCAATAGCCGCAGGGTCAGGTATAGGTTTTGACAGCAGAGCGGGATGAGGCACGGCAACAGGTTGCTGTAGTTACAGTTGAGAAGGACTAAGCATGATCTGAGAGGGATCAGGAGATTGGTCAGTGACGGTAGCTAGAGAGCACAACTTCCTCATCCCAGGGCCGATTAGTTGACCTGTGGGCATACATAGAGGTTGTTAGGGAGGCCGAGTACTATCGACAACATTACAGGCAAGTAGTGCCACCAGCGGGCAGAGTGCTAGACTTCTCCCAATAGACAAGGGTGTGACTGTTAGAGGATCATGGTGACAGGTAGGTGGGAGAGGGCAAGGGGCACAGCTAGCAAGGCTAGCCCTTGATCACAGACAGTTTATTCACTTTTTTGATTCATGGGTTGCATTATTGCCCCTTTTTGCATCATGTATTCTGATGTACATTTGATCCGATTTTGTATCATAATAGTGTATTTATTTGATGATATATATGAGATGATTTGCCCTTTTATGAGATGTTTTTCAAATGTACGATATGTAGTCTAATTTTTATTGTGATGCTATGAGATGTTCCTATTTCTTACGATGTATACTTCTAATGGATGCACTTATCTTTATATCTTTTTCATGCATTTTAATGATGATCCTATGAATATAATGTATGGTAATGATGGTGCCAATGGATGCAAATGGTAATGGATGCTAATCATTATGTATGATGTAATTCTTTCTTAAGATGCTTAGAATAACAAATTTATATTGTTCCTCATAACTTAAGATAATGAAATGATGCAATATTCTTTTTATGCTAATGATCATGTGGATACAGAGTGTATGCATTGGCGATGTTTTGATTACTGTCATGATACCATGTTAGTGTGGAAGGAAGATAGAAGAATTTTAGAATCAATGAGTTAGTGAGGATGATGATGATTTTTCTTTTTTAGGAGTTGGGATTTTCAAAGGGTCAATTATGTTATGTTTGATAACACACATAGGTACTATGCATCAAGGTATAAAGGACTAGGATGGTGTTGTACCCAGTACAATGGACTTTGAATTGACAATCAGATAGGAGTATTCTTGTTCACACTTAGCATACATACTTCATTCAGGATGTAGTTTAGATATTCTAAACATCTCGGGCCAAAACACAAGAAAGTAAGCCTTCCTATGTGGTCAACAAAATACCTAAAACATCGTCTCCACAAACCAAACAAAGCATATATGACTAATTTATTTTACAAGCGTATCCCACAAGCATAGTAGATAAAAGAGACAACGATCTTTTCCCCATCCCTTTCTCTCTAAACCTATTTTGTTTAGGCATCATCAAGAGGTCCTTGGGATGAGCACAAAATAAGATAAGCCAATAAAATACCAAATAAAGCAAACCAAACAAGCTAATGTTCTTCATACCGCTAACCAAAACTAGCTACTATGGGGTACCTGATGCTTATGTCTATCACAAGAAAGCTTTATCCTAGGACATGTGATCAAGGTTTTGATGGGACTGATTTGGATGGTAAGCTATTGATACTCTGAGTTGACCAACTTGCTTGTTTACTGACTTAGACTTTCGAGACTCTGACGATTTGGGTCTTCATTTTTGAACCTGCTAGACTTGCGTTTGACTGACTCACCAAAGGATGAAGACGATGATTGAATTTTTTAGGAATGATGATTATTGTGAGTGAAAGCGAGATGAGATGGATGCACCATTTTGGGTTTTCAGATATTTTGAGGCTGTTTTTGGTATTTTCGAGATTTAAGATGACGAGCCTAACTTAAAGACCTATCCTAGGGGTCTCGGGAGCTAATCCATAGATTAGCCTTGCCTACGTTATACACGTAGAGACCACGTAGTTCGACCGATGATAGACTTGACTCAATGATGAGATAGATGGGCAACATATTGCCATTTTATTGCGATGGACGTCTAAGGACTGACCTAAGATGTCTCGAGGGATGATCAAAGATCAACCTTGCCTACGTTCAAGCTCAGAGATGATGAAGTTCAGACAAGGTGGAAGACTAACAAGACTGAATGATGACACTTTTTGAAGATTTTTTTCGAGATTTTTGACATATTTTTTGGATTTTTGATGAATTTTCTGAATGTTTTTGGATTTTCAAAAGAATAGGGACGATCACAAAGATATACACAAATCTGATCCAATGCAAGTTCAGGAACATGCCCCTAGTGTTAAGCGATAGACTACTTCGATAATGGTAGGAAAAACTGACCTTAGGAATATGCCAAGTAGTACTATGGTGGAATATGACATGGGCATCAGCTCATGCTATGGTATGGATGCGAGCAGATGGGTGGATGGATAAATGGAATGTGATGGAATGGACGAGTGAGTCATGTAGATCCTGACAGATGGGGAGTGCTTTATTTATGCTTGGCACCTATTTGCTAGGTTTTCACCAAGGTACTTGTCCAAAGCGCCACCGAAGTGGTTTTCACTAGAGGACAATTTTTTTTCTTTACTGTTTTCAATCATTTTTTTGATTTTTTTAGGATTTTTGTATTTTTTTATTATTATTTTTGTCGCCAAGACGCCTGTTTGCCAGGTTTTCATCAAGGTGACCATTTTTTCAGGACTTTTTCTGATTTTATTTGTATTTTTGGTTTTATACCTTGCAAGTTCTTAGGCATAAATTTTTTTGAGATGAGAGTTGTTAAGAGGCCCCTACAGAGGCTCACCTTCTGGTGTTGCTAATTGATATGCTCTTGATTTATAGCTGGCTATGATGATGAAAGGTCCCAACCACTTGGGCTCGAATTTTCCTTTTCTCTTTGGATTCGGCACATTCTTTTGGTTCTCTTTCATCACAAGTTTGCCGACTTGGAAGGTGTGTTGCCTGATCTTCTTGTTGTAGCTTCATTTCAGGCAATTTTGGTAGACTTGTAGATGGTTGAGGGCATCCACGCATTGTTCATCTAGCAATTCCAGCTCATTCAGCCTTGTGACCCTGTATTCCTCATCTATGATGAGGTTTTGCAAAGATATTCTCAGGGACAGGAGCTTGATCTCAATTGGGAGTATGGCCTTTGATCTGTAGACCAGGGAAAATGGGGTGGAACCTATTGGCGTGCCAATGCTAGTGCAATAGGCCCATAAGGTGGGATTTAGCTATAGGTGCCAGTCATGACCAGAGTCATTGACTGTTTTCTTAAGGATTTTCAGAATGGTTTTTGTTGGTAGCTTCTACTTGGCCATTGCCTTGTGGGTAATACGGTGTGGAAAAGCGGTGTTGGATTTTGAATTTTTCACACAAGTCACGGACATCCTAATTCTTGAAAGGTGTCCCATCATTAGAGATAATGGATTGAGGGACATCATATCAGAAAATAAGGTAGTTCAGGATGAACTTGGATATCTACTTTCCAGTGATGTAGGTCATGGGAACTACTTCGACCCATTTTGTGAAATATTTTGTGGTGATGATGATGAACTTATGGTCGTTGGATGAGGTGGGTGAGATTTTACCTATGAGATCGAGCTCCCATTGGGAAAAGGGCCAAGGTGTAACAATAGGATGTAATTTTTGAGTTGGTGCATGAATGAGATCTCCATGTTGTTGGCACTGTAGACACCTTTTGACAAAATCATGTGCCTCTCTTTCCATTGTTGGCTAGTAGTATCCAGTTCTTAGTAACTTTTTGGACAAGGTCATACCACTCGAATGTGAACCGCAAGTGCCATTATGTACCTCAATCAAATTAGTTAAGGTCCTCAGGTTTTAAGCAACGTAATAGGGTTTCATCGATGCTTCTATGGAAGAGGGTTTCTCCTAGGATGACAAATCGTAAGAACCTTTTGACAAAGGTTCGCTTGAGGTTCGGGGTAATGTCAATTGGGAGGACTCCTAATCTCATATAGGTGTAGATGTCATGGTACCAAAGATCACTAGGACCAATGAGTTTGTATGCATAATCTGACTCTAGTACCTCGAAAGTGGGTATGAGAAGCTACTCTACCAAGAATTCATGTTTCGAGACATTGCGAAGGATATCTAGCAAGGATTCAATCGTTTCTATTGCATCAACTGCTCTGTTGTTTTCCCTAGGTATCTACTCAAAGGTGATATCGATAAATGATTCCTTGAGGCTTTCTACCACCTTCTTGTATGGTGTGAGCTTATCATCCTTAGTTTGGTATTCACCGTTGACTTGGTTGATGATAAGCTGTGAATCTCTATAGACCTTTAATGCCATGATTTGCCACTGCACTGTAATCTTGAGACCTATGGTTAAAGCCTCGTACTCTACAATGTTGTTGGTACAGGGGAATTCCAACTTGTAAGATCTTGGTATACAATCCCGTTGGGGGGTGATGAAGAACACATCAGCTCTTGATCCATTTTGTGTGTGGGAGCCATCAAAGTATAGTTTCCAGTGATCTGCTATGCTGAGATTGAATATGGACTCATCTGGAAACTCCGATATGAGCAGGTTCTCTGCATAGAGGGGAGCTTCTACTAGTTGGTCTGTAATGACTTGTCCTTTTATTACCTTTCACTCCACATATTCGATTTCATACTCTAACAATATCATTACCCACTTAGCCATCTTTCCTATGAGCATAGCCTTTGACAATAGATATTTTAAGGGATCTATCTTAGCAATGAGTTTGATTTTATGTGCCAACATGTAGTGTTGTAATTTCTGTTAAGCGAACACTACTGCCAGGCAAGCTTTCTCAATGAATGTGTAATTTAACTCATGGCCAACCATTGTCTTGCTAATGTAATAGATATCCATTTCTATTCCATTCTCATCGTGTTGAGCCAAGAGAGCACCCAAGCCTACTGTTGTTGCCGAGATATATAGGATCAATGGTTTCCCTACAATGGGTGGAATTAACACAAGTGGCGTAAGTAGATATTCTTTGATTTTGTTGAATGCTACTTGCTTGTGGAGTAGATGTGAATACGCAATCTACTTGTCTACTAGTTGTGCTATGAAACTCTGAATGGACTGGAGTCTACCTTGTAATCCTCTGAGTTGTTTCAGTGTTCTTGGTGCTTCCATATCGAGGATTTCTTTTACCTTTGTAGGATCCACTTCTATCCCTCTCATTGACACTATGTATCCCAACAATTTTCTTGATTGTACCCCAAAGACACATTTCTTTGGGTTGAGCCAGACCTTGTATTTTTCTAGTCTGTCAAAAATTGAACTTAGGGTTGCTATGTGGTCCTACCTCTTCTTTGATTTAGCCAATATGTCATCCATGTAATCTTTGACAGTCTTGTGTATCATGTCATGGAAGATTAGTGTCATGGCTCTCTGATATGTAGCCCCTGCATTTTTTAGCCCGAATGGCATCACATTCCAGCAGTAGGAGCCCCAAGGACATGTGAATGCTGTTTTATGCTGGTCTTCTTTTGCGATCATTATCTTATTGTAACTGAAGAATCCATCCATCAAGGATAGTATCTAATGTTTGGTCATCATGTCCAGTATCATGTCAATGTTGGGTAGTGGAAAATCATCCTTAGGACATGCTTTGTTTAGGTCTCTGAAATCTGTGTAGATACGGATGCCCCCATTTGGTTTTGAGACTGGTACAAGGTTGGATACCCATTCTGGATAGTCAATCGAGTGTATAAAGCCAACATCCAGGAGCTTTTGTAATTGTACCTTGACTAGCAAGGCTATCTGTGGATGCATTTTTCTTAACTTTTGTTTAATCGGCTTCGCTCAAAGGTAAATAGCCAAATGATGAACCACTATGTCCAGATCCAGACCTGGCATGTCAGCATAGGTCCATGTAAAGTTTACCTTCCTTTCTTTCAGAAATGTTGCTAGCAGTTCTTGTTCCTTTGTCAAGAGAGACTCAACATAGAAAGTGATTTGTGGTTTTGTCTATGTTCCCAAGTTAACATGATTACATTGCTTTTCTAGGACTGCTGATTTCTCTTGATGTAGAGCAGTAGGGGGGAGATTGAATCCTTCATCCTTCGGTGCCTCACAGAGGTTTTCACCATTGGATGTGTGATTTATTCTTACCGTTTTATGGTTAGAGAGTGCCACAGTGTGGTTTTCACTCAATAACTCTGAGCTTATTCTTGATATTTTTCTTTTGCAACTGAAGGACTCAATCATCTCCCCATAATATGCCTGGGTGTCTAAAGTGATGTCAAAGCCTACCTTGTGATCCACACATGGAATTGTATCCCTTAGTCCATGCATTCCGAGAGTGCCTCATTGTTTTCGAATGAGTCTAGAATTGGCGGTCCTCGTTGGTCATAATCGATGAGTTGCGGGTATACTAAGGTGATTTGGTTAGTTTTTTGGTTTGACTCAGTGGGTGAGGCACTAATCATTAGTAAGGAGGAATCATCAAAAATCATGGGTAGGCCTATTATGGTATGATCATCATCACTACTGGTGTAGACATCAGTGACGTCAAAGGTGAAGTCGTCAAGTGGGATGCCTGTACATACGGGTGGTCTAAGGGTGGTTACCGGTACCTGAGGGGAGGACCTGACTACCCTACTGGGAGTACCTTTGCCACATATGGCTATACTTGGGGGAGTACATCCAAGGCCAAGGTTCTACATTCTTTTTTTTTTCAATGATGGGCTCCATCCATCCATCATTGTTCCTTCCAAGGCTTTGGTTTCTATTGTAGCCCTTTATTGGCTTCATCCATAGGTAAGGTGGGTGTGGGTTCTGCATCATGGTATATTATAATTGAATTATCCTCCTCACCAACACTTTATCGACTTAGGTCTCCCCAATGGTGAAATCCAGAGGGGTCCTCCCTAAGGGTGTGGATAGGTGTTTTAGTTGGTCGAGGTTGCCCATGTGACCTATGAGATTGCGGTAACTCTCCTACAACAAATGCACTCTTCTTCATTCTGTAGTCGCCGCATCCATTGTCCTGGATCATGTTTTTGATCTCAGATATGTCAGGGATGGCGGGTGTCTCTATCACAGAAGTGGAGGAAAGGTTAGTTGGGTCGATGTATGTAGTGGATGGGCCTTCATCATTTTTTGACACTTGGGGGATTTTATAAAACTTGGCCTCCATGTTTTTGCAGTAGGCGAATGGTTTGGGATCCCCATGTATAGTGACCTCTTCATTCTGGTAAAAGAACTTTATGCATTGGTGGTATGTTGAGGCCACTTCTTTCATTCCGTGGATCCATGGACGTCCAAGGAGGATGTTATATGGTAAGTGAAGGTCAAGGACCTGACATGTAGTCTCCATGGTTGTTGGTCCCACTTGGATGGGGATTTTGATAGTGCCCTAAGACACTCTTTCTTGGTCATCATATGCCCTTATTATGATGCTCTTGTTCTTGTTATGGAATCTTCGATGAATATCAAGTTCTTTATAAGTTTGAGAGATAAAATATTAAGGCCTGCACCTCCATCCACCAGGACCCTTTTAACTTTCTCTTTGTGGACTAGCACTTGGAGGTGAAGTGCGCGGTTATGAGATGGCTGTGGGGGGAAGTCTTGATCAGAGAATGTTAAGAGATTCGGGGTAATGATATTTCCAGCCATAGCTTGAAACTGATTTGTGTCAAGGGTAGCAATGACGGTGGATATTGCTAACGTTTCATCAAGAATTTTCCTATGGCAGCAAAAAATTTTAACAACTCCATGATGGAGATCTGTGTAGGGGTTCTTTTCAACTGGTCAATGACATTGTAGTCATAGGGAAGGACTTTTGTATTTAAAGTGGGGGTCTTAGATGGTGCCCCTGCAGTGGTGACCTTTTTGCCACGTGTGGTGACTCCACAGTCAATGTTGGCACCCTTAACATTAATGACCGTGACCATTTCATCGACACATGCGACTATTTCCTCATATACTAGGTTAGCACTAGCATATTTTTGCTTGCCTTTGTTGTTCCCTTGATTATTTCCTCGATTGTGGTTTGGCATCGGATTTGTGTATATTTTCAGATCTTGATTACCGGTTGGTTGCTTGAAATTCATGATCTTGTCCTTGATGAGATTTTGGATGATATTCTTTAGCCTCATGCAATTTGTGGTGCTATGTCCCTTGATCTTGTGAAAGTCACAAAGGAGGTTTTCATTATACCATGGTGGTTTGGTCATGGGTTCCACGTATTGCTTGGAGTTGGAGAGTTTGATTAGATTTTCCTTGACCAACTTCTTCATTATGGACTTGATGGATTCCCCAAGGGCCATGAACTTCTGCTTGGGAGGGTATTTGCCTCGGGGAGGTGGTCCTCCTTGATTTCCCAAGTTATTGATTTGGTTGGTGGGAAGTGGTTGTTGTTGTGCTACTTCTGCATTAGTTTGCACATTATTGTGATTGTGATTTTGTGGCTGGGGATGAGTTTGGATGTTTGGTTTGGGAGCACTTATGACCACTTTAGCATCAACCACAGTGTCATTTGTGATGTTTTTGTTCCTCGACCATGTTCGAGGTTTATCATTATAATTATTGGGCGGGAAGTTATCCTAGGGTGGAGTAAATGTTGAGGCACCTCCTCACGTAGTAAGTGCCTTTCGATGTTGAGCGCCTTTGGGATCAGTTGATCGTATGATGTGATGCATTACATTTTTAAGTAGAATGCCAAGTTTTCATCTAGATTAGATATGATCGTGCAAACTTGTTGTTCTTCTTCCATGGTCCACTTGCTCTGATTGGCCTTGGATCACCATCTTTGCAAGAAGGTCGCGAATAATTCTCCTTTTCCTTGTTTGAGTGTTGATAGTTCTTCCAAACTAACATCTGCACCCATGTTGAAAGCATAATTCTTAAGGAAATCTTCCACGATTTCTTGAAATGTTTTAATGCCTCTAGGTAGACGAGAAAACCATTCCATGGCTGGACCAACCAGGCTTCGAGGGAAGAGTCACATTAGATATGTGTCATCGTATGCAACCTCCATGCAATGCACTTGAAATTCCCTGATGTGGTTTTCAGGGTTACCCGTTCCATCATACTTATCAAATTTGGGGATCTCAAATCCCTTTGGGAATGGTACCATTGTGAGACTTCTATCAAATGGATAAGGGCACAAGTTTCTTGGTTTTCTTGTTGTTTTCCCTACTTGGAGGTCTAACACCTGCTGTGAAAGCAATTTGATTTATGTTGCAACATCATTGTTCGTATCAGGAGGTGGGATGAATGTGTTTTGAGGTGTTTGGGGTGTTTGATTGGTGGGAGTTTTTTGCAAGCTCTGTTGTGCGTTCAAGGCCTACTGGTATGCCAGCATTTGTATCAACAATGCTTGTTGTTGATCTTGTTGCTGCTATTCCAGCAACGCTTGTTGTTGGTCCATCTGTTGTTGTTCCCATAAAGCCTATTGTTGGTCAATTTGTTGTTGTGCCATCAAAGCTTGTTGTTAGTTGAGTTTTTGTTGCACCAACAAAGCTTGTTGTTGGTCGAGCTACTGTTGCGCCAATAAAGCTTGTTGTTTGGCTTGTTGTTGTGCCTGAAAGTCTTGTAGGGCTTGTTGGTATGCTTGTTGATGGATTGCTTGTAGTTGTGTTTGGTATTGTGCTTGCACCTATTGCTGGGCTTGTGCTTGGGCTTGTGCTTTTTGGGTGGCTTGAGCAGCTTGATTAGCTTGTGCAGCTTGTTGGGCTTGTGTAGCTTGTTGGGTAGCTAGTTGTGCTTGTGCTTGTTGAGTAGCCTGTTGTGCAGCTTGTTGTTTTTGTTTGAGTACCCTTTGCTGATTGACTTTTTGGATGGTTTGGATCAAGATGGTGAACGAATTTATCACGCTAGCTTTTGGTGGGATTGGTGGTGGAATGGGAATAGTGCCAACCATTGTGATAGGTGAAGGGGTTGTGGTGGTGGTTGGTATTTGGGTTGTTGGAGGTGTGGTTGAGATGTTTGGTCCTTGAGAAGGTATGTTTTGAGAGATTTGAGGATAGAATGATGTATTGACTATGGTGGCTTGAATGGTTTCCACTTGTTGTTGTGATGTCGCCGGTAAAAAGAGAGGATTCGATGTGATGTTCGGATTGCCTGGATTTGAGAAACTATCGATGGGAAGGGGGGGAAAACCCAATCCAAGAGGTGATGTGGATGTAAATGGAAATGGAGGAAGAGATGATATGCTACCTTGGAAGGAAAATGGGTTGGCGACTCCTGTTGTCCCAAAAATACCACCTTCTCCTTGTGGTAGAGAATTTTGTATGTTTGACTGATAGGTCGGTGTAGCATGAAATGAGGATGAACCGGTGGGATTATGGAAGGTGAGTGGGACGTATGGATGTGATAGATTCACCGGGATAGATTTTTCTAGTGTGGTGTTAACACTTGCCTCTTTGTTGTTTACAAGTCGATGCTTTTGTAACTCACGAAACATAACACTTCCTTTGTTCACAATCGGGGAGGTTGGTGTGATTACCAATGTGGTTTGAGGCATTTCTTGGGTGATATTCGAAGTTGACATTGGGGATGTGTTTGTAAGAGACATGTCCATACTAGTGCCTATGTCAAGAGCGGAAGGGAATGGGACCCCTCCTTTCATTAACGTGCGCAAGTATTAAAACATGGCACTGACAATTTTATGATTCTTTGGATTTTGAACCATTTCTATTATTTTAGATTGTGTCATCCCCATGTGTTCATTTGTGATGTCCTCTTCATAGCTTTCCTCTTGAGGATTTTGTGATGGTAGAGAAGAGCTACTTGGGGGATTGCTTGATCCTGCAAGGTTTATTTCGGTGGTCACTTGACCCATGTCACTGGAAGTTGATATTTCGTTGATGTATTCCATGTTCTTCTATTGTGATCTTGTTTGGACCATAAAAATAGGGATTGTTAGATCTTAATTTTTTAGGCCCAAAGAGAGAAGAACTAGGGAAGTCAAAGGATGAAAGGGGGTGGTGATGACGATGAGATAAATGGATGAAGTGAATGAGTGAAACTTTTGAAGAAATTTTGAGGGGTTATGCTAAACTTTAGGGTTTAGATTGATTGTGATGTTTTGACTAGGTGTATTAAGTCAAACAAGATTTGTAGTGAAGTTGTAAACCCTAGGAAGTTGTGTTATCCTAGGGAAAACTTGCACAAGAGAATGGATTGGCTAAGTGTGTTAAGCCAACCAAGGTGATCATGAACTAGTAAAAGCTCAAGAAGTTGCATTATCCTAGAGGAAAATTTGTTCAAGGGATTTGTCTATTTGACTAGGTGTGTTAAGCCAAGATAGAGTGATGCTGATTTAGCCTTTGAGTTTAGCATGAGTTATTTTTCTAAAGTTCTCAAAACATTTGTTGATGGGATGAGGTTTTGATTGATGGAGAGACGGATGAGGATGTCGACTTTGATCCTAGACTTGAACCTAGACACGACTCTTTTTACAAAACCTTGGTGTTGAAGAACATGCTAGAATTCCTATGTGAGGAAAGAAAACCTTTTAAAAAGCTCAGGATTTTGTTGATAGTAGAAAGCATAAAAAGTTGGGTTGTTCCTTGAAGCCTTCTTATAGAAGTTGTACACTAGTCTTTCTCTAACTTCAAGGAGCATTTCAAGACGTTGTTCACGGGTTTTTAGACTTATCCTTTTGAACCTTGGTTTTGCGATTTTGACCTTTCAGGAAATCATTTGAAACAACACATGTGAGGTTCAATTTGTCTTTTATCTTGGTTTAGTGAATTCTTTTTACCAAGAGTACTTGCTTGATTATGTTTCAAACTGCATGTCTAATGTCCCACTTTCTTCTTCATCCCACAAGGTCCATTATGTGGAAATCAAGGAAATTAGGGAAAAAGTTTCCTAGGTTTAACCTTAGTGAAAACAAATGATGATAGAATCCAAGCACTTAGAAACCTCTAAGGATATGATCCTTAGGGAAAGCAAGAGTACTTAGATTCATCAAGGATATGTGTTTCCTTCAAGGGGTTTGAAATTTGGAGCTCTTTGTGAATGTTTGTTTTTCAATTGTTTTGAGGACCAAGCAATGTATTTTTCATTTCCAAGCACATGTACAACCCTAGGATGATGAGACAATATTTTGCTGGGTTCCCACTTGGATGAATCTAGCTACACATATTCTGTGCGGATGACTAGATGCTTGACCACACTGGCTCCCCTCCACAACACACACTCCTCGAGTCATCCAAGCATCAGTACCCATGAATCTTCCATGGCATACTTTTCATCTCTACAAAAAAATGGCATGTATAACGTGGGGTGGCTTCAAAGGACATGACCTTTTGCACCAACAAAATAGATAAGGATTTAGCCTTTCTAAACAAGGGTTTTAATTCGGTTTTTCTGTTCGTGGAGGTTGACCCATGTGGTGAGAGACCATTTCTGCCCTTCTTGTTAGAGCCAACCGTGTGATATTGGCCTTTGTTCCAGTACCCACTTTTATATCTCGGCTAGAAATACACTTGTCCTTAATGTGTTATCGGTTGGGTCATTCCCTTGGGTGAGTACTTTTTCCCACAAGGCAGGCCCACTAAGATAACAAAAGCGAGTAAACTTATTCATAGTTTGATCAACCTTTGTTTAGAAATAAAGGGAGAGAACACACAATAAGTCTACTCACACTTGCAAAGTGTTTTGTTCAATTTTAAACCCAAAAAATGAAGTGTGGAGGTAATACTTTTGACAACTTAATATTACAAAAAGAATTTTGATTCTCAAGATCTCTGTGAGGTGCAAGAGAAGCGCATACACCTTTTATATGATATTACTTTGTTAAAAGGATTACAAAACATCAAGAACACATATTCATTTTAATCCTCAAAGAAAGAAATGAGTTCTTTTTAAAGCACCAACTTTGAAGTGTGAGAGTTGCCTTGTTCAATTTTTAAACCTTTAAAAAAATCTAGTGGATTGTTTCTAAGTTCTTTTTAGCCTTTTGCAAACTTTGAAAGATAAATTTGTTTGTTCTTTTTTTTAAACCCAAAAGAAATCTAGTGTTTCTAAGGAAAATGAAATTAACAAATCTCTTTTAAACAAAGTTTCAAATCCTTAAAGAGTGTTGAACAACACTTTAGTGTTTAAAAACACTTTGTGCAAAGTGAACATGATGCCATGATGAACCTCCTACTTTAATTTTTTCCTTGCTCCAACTTGCAAAATGACAGAAAATAGAGAGCACAAAAATAGCAAACAATTCAAAAGTTAGAAAATCAAAAAATCAAAAAGCACATGTTAAAATTTAAAACCTGACTGTTTTATGCGGCAGAGTTAGTGGGTGCGGTGCAGTTTGGAATAGAGGCGATGCTATATAGTGCCACACGTTTGACTAGGTGTGGCACTCTGTAGAAACAAATACCGAGGGTGCGGTGCAATTTAGTAGGCGGCGCAGTTTGTAAGCAGCGAAGTTTTATAAAATTTTGAAATCCAAAGGTGGGAAATGGGTGCGGTTCAATATAGTGACGCAGTTTACAAGGGGTGCAGTGCAATATAGCGCCACATCTGCGTAAGCGGTGCAATATAGGGTCACATGAACTATCCATGATGCAGTTTCCTATGTGTAGACAAAAATGTTAAAAACCACAGAATTGTCACAAAAACGTGATGAAATTCTTAATCAAGCCATCCTTCTAGCGCCAAAATGTGAACCCCTTAACCTACAAATGCACAAGAACAACATACAAGTCAATATGTTAGATCAAATGCAAGAAAGCATGAGAGATTCCCCATGAAATCCATCTATTAAAACTCAAACTAGGAAAATGAAGAACATAATATAAAAAATCATGTAAATCCTAATTAAGCCAATAAACTTATGATCCCATGGGGGAATTGGTGCCAATTGAATGTTGAAATTGGCCCTTTCCCAATTCCTAAGTTTCAATGTGAAGATTGTAGATTAATCAAATCTCTCCAAAGAGATTTGAGCATAACCTAGCTATGAATTGTGAAAATGATGAATGGTTGAGTGGAAATGGGAAAAATTAGCTCTCAATGTGAAGAGAATAACTTTGCATGAAATTATGGATGAATAATGAGGAGAGAAGTCTCCCATTTATAGATTTGAAATTGGAAGAGAAGGCAATATTTGAGCAATATGGGACTAAGTTTCACCCAATGGTTGAATGCCGCTTGTCACCATGTGAATGGTTGATGGTTGTGCACATTTTGGCCAAAGTGCCAATAAATGCAATTAGGTGGAATTTGAATTTGAAGAAAATGGCATGTGAGTGGGAAAAAGAATGAAATAAATGCCACTTGGCTCAATGCACAAGGACATGTAAGAGGAGTGAATGCCTTGTTGGATGTACAAGTCTACTTGGACTTTTTGAATTCAAATTGAGGGAATATTCCCTTTTGATACCATGTGAGGGAAAATAGAGATTTAATAAATGAATTAAATCTATTTTCAGGTGCAAGTTGCATTCGCTAGAGAATTTTATTGAGAGAGATTAACTTAATCAAGGATTTGATTAATTTAATGAAGGATTAGATGATTTGACAATTTTGACTTAAATAGATGAATTAATTTAAATCAGAATTGAGAGGAAATGATTTAGATTTATTTAACTAAGGAGGAATATGTTAGATTAAATCAAAGAAGGTTTAATTTATTTAATTTAAGAAGAGAACTTTATAAATTTTAATCAAATAAAATGATTTATTTAATTAAACAGAAATGTAAGGTTAATTAAATTAAATTGATTAATTTAATCATTAGAGGAGAAAGACTTAATCAAATGAATAATGATTCATTAAATTAAGAGACAGAATATAATGAAATGCTGAGAATATGATTTAGGAGGAGATGTTGTTAGTGATCAAGATCAAATGTGTCGAACTGAACCTATACATTTTCCATGTCTACAATAGCAAACAATATAGCATGAAATAAGGAAGTATTGCCCTCTCAAAACTCCAAAAATCACTCCTAAATTCAAGACATAATTATGACAATCAGCACCAATAAAACTTGCATATCAAAATCTTTCAAAACACATAAAATATCTCCATTATCAATAACAAATTGGAAAAAATCAACATTCAACAAAATGGTGATTTCTTGAATGAAATGACTTGGCCAACTAGGAGGTTTTCATCCTTGAAATTGGATTCACAAAAGGGTTTTCCTCCTTGGGAAAATGGGGAGAACTCGCATTCTTCCATCAAAGCAAACAAAATGAATAAGTATAACAACCCTTCTTCTCAAGAACCAACCTCCTTTTATAACCTTTTTAGAGTTATTTTTAGAAAAACATTTTTTCATTCCTTATTTGCAAAATATTTTCCAAAAAAACATTTTTTTACTTTTTTGTTACTTTTTTTGAAAAAGCATTTTTCCTTAATAAAATATTTTAGAGTCATTCTTGACCACTTTTCATTGCCTTGAGCCTAGTAACACTTTATCTACACACTTAAAACACTTTTTAAAATAATTATATGTAAGTTGTCAGTTAAAATATCAATCAAAGGTACCCTTTTTCACAAATTAATTTAATTATTTAACATATTTTCCCTTTACCATACAAAAAATCTTAGGAAAATAGGCTAAGGGTCACCAACAAATTATACTTGAGAAGGAGATATTACAATTCTCCCTCCCCAAAGTTGCTTGTTCCCAAGCAATTACAAATTAGGATTCTCCAAAATTTGATTCCCTTCCCATGTAGCATCTTCAACTAGAATATTCTTCCATTTGACCAAGTACTCCTTGATACTCCTATTCTTCAATTTGTGCTCTCTAAAATTATTGATTTCTTCAAGAATTAAAATTATCTTCCCTTCTTCATCTAGGGGAGTTAACTCAATCAAAGCAACCACATTATAGTGAAGTGCCTTATTAAGGCATGGAACATGAAACACATTGTGCACTTTGCTACTATTTTAAAATTCCAACTAATAAACCAGTTCTTCAAATCTCATTTTCATCTTAAACATGGACCATAGAGTCATGGTTTAAGCTTCTCAACTCTACTCTTTTTGAGAGAGGATTGTTTATAGGGTTGCAACCTCAAGTAAACCATGTCATCAACCTCAAATAAGAGCTCAACTCTATTTTTATCAACATATAACTTTTTGTTAATTTTTAGCATGTTGAAGGTTGTCTTTGAGTGATTTCTAGACATCTTGACTCTACTAAATTAAGTCTTTAGCCTCTAGTACCCTGTTGTCACAAAACATGATATCAATGAAGTTTGGAGCTTCATAACCATAAAATGCCATAAAAAGTAACATTTTTGATAGACGTATGATAAGTTGTATTATAATAATACTATCCCAAATAGAGCCATCTAATCCAAGCCTTTTTTAATCCTAAAACACACTTTCTTAAGCATCCTTCTACCCATTTATTGGCAACCATCTTTTACAAGTAATAACTTGTGCTAGGAATGAACTCAGTCCTCGATAAATGGAACAACTCTTGCCAAAAAAAAACTAGGAACCTGATATTCATATCACTCACAATATTTCTTGGAAATCCATGCAATCTAAAGGCTTCTCTAAAAAATAATTCAACAACCTAAGAAACTCTAAAATCTAAAGAAATGGAAAAGAAGTGTTCATTTTTTGTTAATTTGTCAACAACAATAGCATATATACAATCTTTACCATGCACTTTTGGCAACCCGGTGATGAAATCTATTGACATGATTTCCTATCTTTTAAGTGTTGTTGATTTTCTTTCAAGTCTTAAAATATCCTTGGTGACCAACCAAGTGAGTATCATGAAAATTTCTTATAATGTTATCTTTTAGCTTGTATTTTGGGCACTAAGAAGATTTTATCCTTGTAAAGAATCAACTCATTCACCACCACATACTTATCATTTTACAAATTTCCCTCGAAGATGTCAATGGGAAAATATTTTTTATCATATTCAAATAGAATTTGGACCTTCCAATATGTTGTAATATCCATCATAGAACATAAATTTAACCTTATGGGTAAAGCATCAACCACTTTGTTTATTTTTCTTTCACATACTCAATGTCAAAATCATAAGCTTGGAGTTTATTAACCTATTTTTGTTTCCTCTCATTGAGATCTTTTTAGATAAGAAAGTATATCATAGTATTATGATCAATTTTAACCACAAACTTACCTCCAACAAGGTGTTGCCTAAATTTGGCCAAAGCATGCATGATGGCCAACATCTCTTTGTCATAAATTGAGAAACCTCTTTTGATTCATCTAAGTTTGCAGCTCTCAAATACAATAATGCGCCTATTCTTCATTACAACAAATCCAATCTCATCATGAGGAGAATCACATCCAAGAACAAAATGAAGAGAATTCTAGAATGGCTAACCCTGGACAAGAACTCATTGCCTCCTTAAGTTTATCAAAATTATTTGTGTTGAATTTGACCAAGTGAAATCCCTCTTCTTTATCAAATCAATCAACGAAGTTGCTAACTAAGAAAAACCCTTTACAAATATTTGGTAATATCTACAAAAATCAAGGAATCCTCTCAACTATGTCAAGATTTTTTGACTAGGCCAATCCAAGATGGCTTTAATCTTTTCTTGATCAACCTACACACCCTTAGAGTTGATTGCATGCCCCGAATATCAAATTTCAATTATACCAACTTCACATTTTGATTATTTAGAAAAAAACAAGATTAGTCTTCTAGAAAAATCAACACTTCATCTAAATGACTCAAATGATAAATTCCCATGTTTTTCTATATACTTGGACATCATCAAAGAAGACCAAAACATGTTTCCTTAATTGTTTTTTGAACACTTGGTTCATACATGACTGAAATATGGTAGAAGCATTAGTTGAAAGTTGGATGGCATGACTAAGAATTTTTAGTGTCCATAATGGCATCTAAAGGTTGTCTTATGAACATATTCCTCATAAAATCTAATTTGGTGGTACCTCAATCTTTAGTCCATTTTTGAAAAATAGACAACACTATGTAATTCATCAATACACTCATCGATCCTAGGAATAGGATACTTATTTTTTATTATTTTCTTATTCAAAGCTCAATAAGCAATGCACATCCTCATAGTTTCATCTTCCTTCATGGATAGAATAGTTGAGGATGCAAAAGGAATAGAACTTCTAGCCTATGTGGCCCATATCTAGAAGCTCCTTAATAGCCTTCTTGATTTCTTCCTTATTCCTTCTAGGACGGTGATAAGTTGTAGTGATTACAATGTTGGATCCTTCTTCTAATTCAATAACATGTTCAACCCCTCTATCTAGTGGCCTTCTAGGAGGTATATCATTGAAAACCTTATTATGATTATCAAGAAGAGTTTGAACATCGACATGATATAATTTCTTACCGTCAGGAGTAATAGTATGTATGATTAAACAATTAGGTAGCCCATGCAACTTGGTTATGATGGAAAAATCCTCTCCATGCAATTAGCTAAAACAACCTTGGGGGTACCATTAGAAATTCTACAAAGAATCCATTTCTTACCCTCTGAATGGAACTTGAGCTCCATGTAAAAAAAAATCTAGGTAATCTCACCCAAAGAGTGCAACCACTAAACACCCAAAACTACATTAGTATCTCCTATGCTAACAACATAGAATTCATCTTTTACCTCATAGTTTCCCAACATGAGACTCATTTTGGGAATCTTTCTTGTGCATTGAATAAAAAAACTATCTATAATTATGACATTGAATTCTTCAAAATCTCCATTTTTATGCCTCTTCTTGCAACAACCCCTTCATCAATGAAGTTTAGTGTTGTCCATAATTAATGAGCACAACTATTCACCACCCACAAAGAACTCCATAGAATTTGAAAGGGATACTTTGGCATACTGGAAATTTTGGCAAGAATACCCCCTAAAGAATCCTTTTTCTCTTGTTCAACTTGTTGTGGTTCTTCTTCTTCTTCACTTTCCCATTCTACCTCTTCTGCTCCATACTGTTCTTCATCTGACACTACCTCAATGTAGTGGACTTGTCTGTTTTAGAGAAATTTATAGCTTGATGCCCATGGATCTTTCCATGTTAATAAAAGCTTCTTCCTCCTCAACTTACTTCTTGCCTCTTCCTCTTTCTTTGAAGGGAAACTTTTGTTTTGATTGAATTTTCTCTAGAAAGAATTTTTTGGAGGGAAAGGTTTCTTTTGGGATTTACCTTTTGGTAATGTATACTCAAGTCCCAAAGCCCTATTGATGGCTTCCTAAAGATATTTTGGATCAAAACCTTTGAATAGACCTTTGATATATTCATTCAAGCCTTTATAAATAGTGTAATCAACCTTCTATCAATTATGTCAAGAACCATTATAAATTTTTTTTGGAAATTAGTAACATAGCTTTCAACATTATCATACTATTTGAACTATGCTAATTCATGAAATTGAATTTCAAAATTTTTTTCGTAGGAATTAATAAGATTGTGTCCCTATGTGACCAAACCATGATACCACCATTCATGTGATGTTCCTTCAAGATGAAGGGTGAAAAACTTGATAGCCTTGTCCTCTAGCATTGATGACCTTAGAATAAATAAGTGTCTAACTTTTGGATCAATGCTCTTGTTGTTCACTTGCCTAAATTGTCAAAATTAGGAAGTGATAACATTACCTTTTCCTATTGTAAATATCTTTGGACCACTTGAGGTCTAGACTCAAGTCTTCAGTCGTTATGATTATTCTTCATGTTCATGTAGCTTGCGAGTGACATCCCACTCCCAATTTATGCCTAAGAGCTTGATGCTCAACATGGAAAGCTATAATATAATCAATAAGTAGATTTTAAACTTCTATTATAGGAGCATTTTCCTCCCTATGCAAAAAATAAGGTTGGAAGGCCCTAACAGTTGAACCAATCATGGTTCTCTATAGTTTTGTGTGAAGATTATTGGCACCATATGTGCTACCTTCACCATTATGTTGAATAAGAGTACTCTTATTATTATCCAATTTAACAAGAATTTGTGCCAACATATCCAATGTTAAATCAAACTTTATTTAAACTCTTTTATTAGGATCTTCAACATTAGTAGCCTTTCCCCTCACTACCATTTCTATCTTTTTTTAAGGAAACACTTTGAAATTTCAACTTCTTGAATCTTTAGAAATTTGAACTATCTTTTTACCCCTTTTTGATACAATTTTTTTGATTTTCCACCTAAATGCAGAAATATAAGAACTCAACATACAAGGATTAGTTTTGAAAGTAGGTTGGCATGATCAACAACTCTAAAACCATTGTAGTAACCCCCGATGCCATTTTTTAAATTTTTCAAAATAGAAAATGCTAATACAAGTCCATACATTTTTTGGTCATCCCAATGTGGGCAAGGTGAGAGCATACAATGTTTTCGACAACACACACTCTATCTAGATGAATGCACTATTGAAATGTAAAGATGTCAAGATGACCAAAGCATGTAGGTGACAAAGCCAACCCAAATTAGTACCTCTTTGGTGAACAAGCATGCGTAGATAATGCAAAGCCATTGGTAGATTACAAGAGAATATGATGAAGCCAAAATGGTTGATTACATGTAGATCTAATCGATGACAAAAACAAACTTGAAATGTAGACGGGTTTGTCAATGAACTGATTGAGACCTTTAATGATAAATGCATTGACCAACAACATACCATTTGCTTTTATAATATATTGAACATGGAATGCACAACTCTTTGGTGGTACTACCATCTAGAGTTACAACAATATGAGCATGTAATGGACTAAGTACAACTAAGAATGATATTGATAAGAGAAGCTAGTTACATTCACTAACAATGTTTTTCAAAACAATAAACACATTACTTCATATACATAATTTATTCCATAAAATCATAGGGATGTTATACCATTCATATAAACTCAATAAACTAAAGTGCACTACCAAAAAATGTTGAAGGATTATGTAGAATGTTGATTGTAGACCTCTAAATTCACTGAACATTACTCATAACTATCATATTACATTGTTTTGGTCTAAAAAATACCTTCAATCCACCATACTTAATACCCCAAATCATTTTATAATCATCATTTAACTCTAGGTTGTTGTATGACCCAATATGCAAATAAAAATATCTTAAAAATGACTTTGATTATTGCTACAACAAACAATATAGCATGAAATAAGGAAGTATTGCCCTCTCAAAGCTCCAAAAGTCACTCTTAAATTCAAGCTAGAACTTAGACAATAAACACCAATAAAAATTGCATACCAAAATCTCTCAAAACAAAAAATATTCATTATCAATAACAAATTGGAAAAACTCAACATTCAACACTAGTGATTCTTGGATGAAATCACTCAGCCAACTAGGAGGGTTTTCATCCTTGAAACTAGATCCACAAAAGGATTTTCATCCTTAGGAAAATGGGGAGAACTCAAGATCTTTCACCAAAGAAAATGAAATGAATAAGCAATAACCCTTCTTCTCAAGACCCAACCTCCTTTTATATCCTTTTTAGAGTTGAAATTAGAAAAAAAAAAAAAATTTTGCTTTTTCATTACTTTTTGAAAAGGCACATTTTACTTTTTAATTTTTTCAAAAACCATTTTTTTCATTGCTCTTCCAAAAATGCGTTTTTCATTTTTGTTACTTAAAAAAAAAAAACTTTAATAAAATAATATAAAGTGTCATTTTGACCACTTTTCATCACCTTGAGCTTAGAAATACTTTATTTCCACATTTAAAACACCTTTTAAAATAATTGAATGTAAGTTGTCAATTAGAATATTAATCAAAGGTACCCTTTTTAACAACTTAATTTAATTATTTAACATATTTTCCCTTTACCAACACCTAATAGCTTATGGAAAAATATAGGAAAATAGGCTAAGAGTAACCAATAGCTTACGCTCAAGAAGGGGACATTACATTCATTCTTAACATGATGAAATGGTTAGGATTTAGCCCTAATCTCCTTGATCACATCCAAATGTTGTTCACGAATGATAATGCAAGGTTGACAATAAATGGATCCCTCTCACCTCAACTCCCCCTCAAAAAATATACTCATAACAGTTGTCCCCTTACTCCTTTATTTTTTGTACTTGTAGTTGATACCCTTGGACACCTCTTCCAACATGCACAATCTCACAACCTCATCCATGGAATCTCTCTCATGGGTAATTCTAAGGCCCTAAACTTACAATTTACTAATAACAATATATTGTTAAACCAAAATTATGTGGATGAGGTGACTCACAACATAGATATATTGGAACTCATCTATATATTTTTTGGTTCTAACTAGCCATGCATAAGACCAAGTTCATCATGACATAACTTAATCCCATGCTACATGGATTCTTGGAAAATGGAAAGAGATGAAACATGGCTTTATCACTAGATATCTTAGTATCCATTTTGGTATTTATTTCACTTTGAAAGACATGTGCATGCGATTTATCAACAAATTTAAAAGAAAACTCATAAACTAGACTAACTAGTTCTTATCTATGGTTGGATGCATTCAAGTGGCCAATCACGTGTACATCTCTTCATGTTGGTTACCCTCAAAGAACTACTACAATCATTTGAATCAACTTATAAGGAGCTTTATGTAGGCTAAGTGGGAGAATAAGAAGGATTTTTTAACCACTTCATGTCTATATTGTATTCAACCAAAAGACAACGGGTCCTTGGAATCATAGACCCCTTCTACTACAAGTCTGGTTAATGGTCAAATGCGTTGTTAGAGCCCTAGATGGGGTGACACCATGGAAATACCTATTTTTTATGATCCAATATGTTATTGTTTGATGCCCTTGGAACTTCATGAACTAGAATATCAGAATTAGTTTAGCACCATTCTTCAAAACTCAAGGCTTGGCCCCCATCAATAGCATTTAGAAGGCATGCTAATTTTCTTATCGTAATTGAGTTGATATGATCAAACCTTAATCCATGATCTAATCTTTTCCACCTCTTTCATCTAGTTGAATAAACTAACATGATAACAACCTATTGTTACCAATCACAAATTTAAAGGAACGTTCCTCTATAAAAAAGACATTCAAGTGTTATGTGATATGTGGGATCTTTCTAACTTCAAACAAAAAACTTGTAGTAGTTAAGGTTTCAATTCCATCATAGTTATTGTGACAAGTAACTGGCATGTGATATTTGATAACCGATCCCTCATTCCCTTATGGTCTTGATTTCCACTATCTGTCATAATAACTTTATGAAGGATTGGAGATGGTCTAATAATCATAGTATCATATTCTCTTCCATCAAATAAACTTACAAAGTTCTTCTTCCTTTTATTCCCTTGGCTCATTGTCTTAACACCAAATGGATGTACAAACTCTCTAGGTC
Source organism: Sequoiadendron giganteum (assembly GCA_007115665.2). Lineage (NCBI taxonomy): Eukaryota > Viridiplantae > Streptophyta > Pinopsida > Cupressales > Cupressaceae > Sequoiadendron > Sequoiadendron giganteum. The sequence continues at coordinate 285,129,850 of CM021101.1, read as the reverse complement.
CACATCAAATAAAATGTCATAGTATTTAGCAGTCAAAGTTGATGCACGGTCACAACACACTACATGAAAGCTCCTTCAGGTTAAATTTTCCATTAGATCCCATTTCAAATTGTATCCATTGTCAACTTGCATGGTAGTTGATTAAGCATGCCTTATAGTTTTTCTCCATGCCCATAACCTTTGTTGTTGTCTCATGTCTTTGTTACCCGCTCTTTTCCCCCATAAGCGACTTTGGAAAATTATACTTTAAGCTTATATGCACCCTATAATGCTACCTTTGATATCTTTGGTTTTTTATATTATAAAATTCATTCGGAATTTCATTGTATTTTTGCTTCCTCTCAATGTAAATTCCCTTTAGAAATTGAAGTTCAAATTATTAGTGTTAATTTTCTACTCTAGATGACTAATTTATCTACACTTATGAAGGAATAGTTGAAGATGAACAAAGAAGATGAACAAAGAGATCGAACCTCAAATATATTGCCTTCAAACTCAACAAGTTAGACATTAGAAGGCAAGCATGAAGACTTGAACTCAAAGATCTCTTAGAATGAAGTAATATGCTTTTATCTATCTCCTATTATTGATGAGCTCAAACTTAATAATCGTCTTTCTCTCTAAATTGTTATGGAGGAACAAATAAAAGTACTCTTGAACTTGGCTCAACAATTGAGCCATCTCCAAACTCAACTTCATGGCCTTGAGGATTGTCAAGACAATATGAACATGGGGATTAATCAAATTGTTCAAAAGGCCTTCAATTTGTTATCTTTTTGGTTTGATAGTCATTTTTTTGTTTATGTAATGGGAAACTATATGGCTATGGATTTTTCTGTTGCTTCTACTTGAACTCTCTATTCCAACCCCCTCCTTCACTATCAACTTGTGATTTGTGCTTACAACTACTCTATCGTTTTAATCTAATTGTGTCTCTATTTATATTAGTATGTTAAACCTTTGAATGGTTTTTATAGTTAGTGTCTCTCTATTTCATTGATTGTTGGTTGCTAGATCTTTTTTGATATGTGCCCAACGATTGTATGTAATATTTTAGCTTGATACAATAAAAATAAACCTAGATTAATTAATTGGTTAAGAGTTGTGGGAGTGATAATTAAACAAATAAATTTCAAGTTAAGAAATTTGAATGAAAAGAGGGTTAAGACACTTAGTTTTAGACTTAGAGAATATTTTTGATGCGGTGTTTGGGGATTAAAATTGTTAAGTGTTTATTTGTACCTCACCTTAAATCTAGAAAAAATTGTGTACTCTATGAAGGGTCAAGTTTGTGACCATGAATTAATGGTCACACAAATGATCAATAGGTAACATTTAGTCATGCAAATGTCCTCAATAAACATATTGGTGCAAATGTTGTTCTTTTTAGTGCACACAGCTTAAGTGTTCCTAGGATACTTTTTGAATGTGAGTGACATTCAAATAATGCATGTTAATGATTAAACAAATGCAATTAAATGTGCCTTTAAGTACAACTACATAGCAATTAATTGCACAAGCATATATCTAGTTAGTTCACAACAAGTGGAATCGACAAGTCTACCAAATTTGAATTTGAATTTTAGAAATTTGGAGGTCAAATTTTGTACCACACCTAGATAAATGCCTAGGATGTGGTACAATAAAATTTATACAAGTAACCATCTTGTCATGGAGTATGCAATAGATATGATCTATATGAAAAATTGTGTAGGTATGGATAACATGTAATATATATAAGTATGTCTATAATAAAAATAAATAAAAGTTAACCTCAATCTCATACAAGATTACGTCATTTATCAATATAAAAAATACATTAAAATATTTTCAAAATAAACAGAAAATTAAATAAAATTTAAGATAGACATACAAATTCAATGTTACAATTATATTACTAGATTAGTTAAATTTAATTTCCATGTTATTTTTTAATAAATAAATACATTTTTTAAGTATAACTTAATCTTCTTCATGTAAGCTCTCTAGTCAAACCAACCTTTGTACGGCGGGACCAACAAAAGCTATTTCCGCGTTCGGATAGTTTATACGTGTTGAATTTGGTCAACACGTATTACTTTTTAAGGACACGAGGATCCCTTAAAACTTGTCTAGTTACAGCAATGCAAATGCCACCTTTGCCTTTTTTTTATTTTAATATATTAAACTTGTTTTTTATGTTCTTACGGGAGGCATAGATATTTCGTAGATATTTGTTCGGACTTTTATATTTATATAGTATATATAATGAGTTGATCTTTCATCGAAATGAGAGGTGATCCTCTAGGAATTGAGTTTACTGTTAAAATATCACACAAGGGCCCCTTCAAATTGATTTTTATGACTGGACTATCTTCTACAACATGCTAAAGGAAAATATATTTTTCCCTAAATTTACTTTAGGGTAACTGATAAGATGTATTTATGTAAATATAAATTAAATAATAATTAATTGTGGGAATTGGAAATACATAATTAATGTATCAATGAGTTTGATTTGTAAAACTACAAGGTTGGATCTTGATAGCAATATCACAATACATAATTAGTAAATGCGATTGGATGACTTTCTACCAAGATAATGTGGAGCCCTTCAATTCCGCTCATAAGGGTGGGATGTGGTTGAACATGAAGCCATTACCTCATTCATTTTGTTTTCAATGTTGCCGATATACTCAAGCTTTGAACATTTGGGGGATGGATTTGCCTTATTTATCTCTATACTCCACTCTTTGGTATAAGTTTTGCTTGTTTAATTTTTGTGGATAGAGATTTTAAGAGAGAATAATTAATAATTGGAGGAGATGGGTGTAAATATCAAGCAATGGGAAGTGGTGTAGTGCATAGCATATAGTAACTTATAAAGGATAGAGGAAATGCATATCATTATCTTATTTTGTAAAGTTTCTAAAAGATTAATTAAAAAATAATTATATGTTTTTTAATGTTTGAGCTTTCATTTAGAAGAATGTTCTATCTATTTATCTATAAGTAATTATGTTCCTTTTTATGTACAATTATTCATCTCTTAGGGTCTTAGACAATCTAATGATCTTTAAGTTTTATGTTCTCTTTAAATAACATAATAATCTGATCATAGTGGTTGCCTCTAAAGGGAAAGTTATTGTCTCTTTAATGATAGTTTCATCAAGAATTAACGCCTAAAATTTTAAATTGTTTGTGATTAGACACTTTTGGATCCTTTCTAAATGCCTATATTAAAGACTCAATATTTCATGTTGGGAAAGGTGTGTTGTACACCTTGACTAAAATGTAAATATAAATATTTAATTATGATGCATAGAGAATCTTTTATCACACGGGCTAGAAATTCTCGAGGACACTTTCTATGTTGCATGTAAAATTGGGATAAATATTTAATGTGGGGATCATGTTTTAGTGAGCTTATGGTTTAGAGGCACATGGTTTATGTAATACCACTTAGTGTTTTTGTGCAAGCTTGTTTTTATTAAAGCAAACACACAAGTAATTATTGAGGTTAGCTTGTTGGGTAAGGTTGGATTAAGCATCTCGTATAGGTTGCATATGTGAGTAGATGAAACATGAATTGGGATGTGTGGCTATATGTTTTTCATTTGTCTATTTAGATTGAGGAATACAATTGGGATGCTTAATGCTTAAGAAGCCTTGTATGGAGACTCTCCAAGTGTATTGTAATATTGTTTTTCAGATAATACATTGAGTATGTGGATGCTTTCAAAGGCTAGTTTTTTCTCTTGTGAAGGTTTTCCCATGGTACATGTCTTGTGTTATATTATAGTAAGTTTGTCATTATTTTACATTGTGGATTCTAAATACTTGGTTTGCATACTTTTCTCTTGTGAGGACTATGTGGAAATGGTTATTATTGATAAATTTCATTCCATTCCACTAATTCATATCAAACAACCATGTAACACCACCAATATTATAAGTAGCCCAAATAAGATCCTAGTGGTTTTCTAATACCATAACTTGACATTCTTGCATTAATTTTGAAGAAAATAAAGAGCCCCCCAACCTCCATGCATTATTTTCATCCTACATGTGTCCCAAATAAGTTTGATATGAAAGTTGGGGCTAATATATTTGTATTCTAACACTACTTCAAGAGATTCTCCTTCAAACTAAAATTCAAAATTCCTTTTCTTCCTTTTTAATAAGAAAATTAGAAATTTGGTTTTGTTGATATTCACTTGCATTCTTGCTTCTTTATAAAAAATCTCTAGAGCTCATAGGTGGTCTCTTAAATATTGGGTTGCCTTTACCATCAAATGTAGGTCATTGATATAAAGCACGAGTTCTACCACATACTTGGCCAAGTGAACCCCTTGCCCTCTAAATGTGTTTATCTAATCTTCTAACTTGTCAATATATAGCTCAAATAAAGTTAGGCATATAGGACATCCATGTTTGATGCTTATATATCACAAATTTGTAAATCTAGAATAGAATATTCTCTCATGGAATTTAATCATATCACAAACCAATTTCTATAAATTAATTTCTAGGAGATAAGTAGCATGACAAGCGCAATTGGACCAGCCAAACTAAACTAACATTTAAAGGAAATGTCTTCTTGACAAAGAAAAATCAATAAGCCTTTAGAGAAAACTTGAATAGTAAATGATAGGAAGAGAAAAGCAAGGGAGTACCTAAAATTTGTATATATTGTAATAAAAATAGAAGCTAATGCACATCATTCAAGAAGGTCTAAATGCATGCAAAAGAGCTTAAACAAAAATGTAGAAAAAAATAGCTTCCCGAAAAAGCCATGGTATGATTAAACAATACTACAGTAATCAACAAGTAGAATAAAGGAAACCTTAAAAACTTATGAGTTAACTAGTGAGAACAAAAGAAGAATATACAAGAACTAGAAGGAATGAACTAATGTAGTTAATGAAACATATGAGCCAATGACATTTTGGAGTGATATCCACAAGGAAAATATAGAGATGGAGAACAACACAATAGCGAGTTCGTGATTGTAGTATGCAAAACAATTGTATGAGTTTGAACATGAAAAACGTACACCTCTTACAATCATTATTAATGAATAATTTTTCATGACTAAGGACATCGCGCAAGGGAGTAAAAAACTAGCAACGGGTAAAGCTTGACACATAAACAACTTACAAGTGGAGCATCTAAAATAGGGAGCCATAATCTTAGCACCTTAAATCAAATAAATTTTTAATGAGCTTATTTAAAATGGTTTTCCAACTAAGTGGACAACTAGCCTTGCCATACCTTTGTTTGAAAGTGGAGATATAAATAATCCCTCAAATTATCAAACTATCAATGATCAATCCCCTCTTTGTAAAATATTTTTAGAGTATGATATAACATATGATAGCAATCAAGTGACACACAAAGAAAGAGAGCAAAGATGCAAGTAGGTTTTAGACCCAAATGCTCAATTATTGATCATTGTGTCATGCTTAGAAACCTAGTTAAAAAGGTTTGGGATAGAAAATTGAATGTATATTTTTGCTCCATGGACTTCAAGAAGGCATTTGACCTGTAATGCCAAGGAGGAAATTACAGAGCAAGATGAAGGAACTAGGAGTCCCAATATATTACAAGGCAAATACTCATAGATTGTATGTGCAATTTAAGGCTAAAATCAAAATGCAAGTAGGGTTATTTGAATTTTTCAAGAGTAATAGAAGAACTAGATATGGCTTCCCTTATTATTCTAGAGGTTTTTATTTTTATTTCATTTAGGTGTTATTTGTTTCTCGTACACTTATGTTTAGCTTGTTCGGTTGTTAGGAGTGGGTCACATAGTAAGTTGTTGACATCTTACAAAAGATTTATTCTCTCCTATTTCGAGATATTTAACAAATAATTTCTCTACTAGTTGTAAATGTCAACTCACATATTCTATATATATACATTCACCTTTCATTTTTTTACATGCCAGTGCAACCTTTGGCTTTACGCATACTGCTTTGAGCTTTTTTGTATTGTAAAATTTTTGCATGTCTCTTATTCATTGAAGCTCTCTCAATTAATTTATTTTAGCAATAGGATCATCTATCAAAGAGACTTTAAGTGATTATCCTTATGACTAGGCACACACGGTCTTGGATATATTTCCCAAGACTTACAATACAAAAATTTTGGTACAACCTCCATACATTCTAAACGATCCTCTTCCAAAGGAATAAGAGGCACTTCCCATCGCTCAACCAAATCCTTTGTTGATATCCCCCCTCCTCCATCATATTATCTCAAAACAATCGTCCATCTTCCTCCTACATCCTCTAAATCCATTTTGGGTCCTTATATCCCTCCATCTACTACATCTATTTTGGGTCCTTATGTCCCTTCATTCATCCTCACACATCCTCCATATACAAAGTACCTTTTGGGACCTTATGTCTCAAAATAACCTCATCCATCTTATCCTCTTCATCCTCTCATCCATCCATCACCTATCCCTAGTGCACATCATAAAAATCCTAACCACATAATCCCTAATCAGGATCAACAAAGGCACCCCTCAATGCATTTTATCTCATATCCTCCATCCATAGACTCTCTCCAAAATCCTACCTATATCACTCCATCCACGTCTCCTCCACACCATCCATCCCCTCATACCCCTCCTATTGCTATTAAAAGCAATCTGGATGCCAAAGTAAAAATGCATAAATCCAAACATCCACATGAATCTAAAGCTCATCATGCCCCCTTCAAAAGACATGTTGAAGAAAATAAAATTCTGATCCAAAATCCAAATCAAACCCATAGACCACAAAGGCCCACCAAAGCAAAAATCAAAACCATGTGGATTCCAAAGAAAAAAGATGCAATGCCTTCCAAACAAAAATCTGTAACAACATCCAAACTTGCTAATCCAAAAGCTAAAAATTCACATCCTCGATCTCCTAAATCTATTTTGGGTCCTTATGTTCCAAAATTCATTGTCCCAACTCCTCCATTATCCCCACACTCACCCTCAATTCATCCTCCTATCCTTTCACATCCAGCTCCATATGTGCCAATGTTGGTTCTGAAAACATTCCCCCATCACACATCTAATCCATCATTCCATCCATACACTTTCCAATACACCATCCATTATCCCACATATCTCCCCCGTCAAATCCCTTTAATTCATTCTCTTGTATAATCCATTTATCTTAATAAGGTTGTACCAACATCCAATAGTCGCTTCACACATGGGCTCTTATTACCTCATATGGAACTTGATGCTTGAGTCCTTCATCCATATCTCTATCACATGTCTATCCATCCATCTATCAATATCCCCATCCTTATCCACCTCCATCTGCATCCTCTCCAAAAATCCAAAAATCCAAAAAAATCCAAAAAGTCAAAAAAGTCAAAAATCCAAAAAAATAAATAGTAAAGAGAAATAATTCGTCCAATGGTGAAAACTTGGCAAACAAGTTCCTTGGATAAGTACCATGATGAAAACCTGGAAAACAAGTGTCATGCATAAATCCCCCATCCAATTTACTTCTACAATTGGGGGCAACTTCCATCTATGCATCCCCTTCCTCCATCTCCTACATCCACCTATCTTCTACATCCTATCCATCATATCCCATCTGTATCCAGTCCCTCCATCCTCCTTGCGATCTTGATAAAGACAGGGACACATATATATATAGGCTTCAAACATCTCTTGGCATACATTCCCCTCATCCATATGTTGTCTCATCACTTATCCTCCTCCATCCTCCTTCCTTATCCATGCATCCTATCCACATTCATCCATCTTCCATTGTCCACCCATCCTGCTATCTACCATCCCTCTTGACTCATCACACATGACATGTTTAGAGTGGGGCATCTCCTTCTTTGTCACATAGTCCTAGGCGACATCATCCATTCATCCATCCAAGTAATCCCTTCCATCTTTCCAATCCTTATCTCCTATCCACCAATCCACTAGTCTTTTTTTCATCTAGTCATCCTTACCCCCCATCCATTTATCCATCCCCATTTATACATCCAATAATCCATTCCATGTTTCTAAATCCTTATCCCTATATCCATCCATCCTAGCATCTTTCTATCTCCCCATCTTTCTCAATCTATCCATTCATCCCTATCCTTATTGCATTTCATAATCCCTTGTCATTAGTATCTAGCTATAGGCTACCCCCATGCAATCGAATTCCATTCATCTCCCTATTATCACTCCTATCTATTTCTCACATCTTTCTAATATCCTATCACTCTTCATCACTCATCTATCCATCATATCATCATCCCAATTCGTCTTTCAATGATTTGGATAACTATCCCATTCCTGAGCTTCACATAATGCCCATCATTCTATATCCACGACCTATCTTCTCTCATCTTATCGGCTCCATCATTTTCTCCATTTATCATGGTCATCACGTCATCACTTAGCCATTGTCTATCATTGGCTTTTATAGAGCTACAAGAGCTATGTGCTTTCACGGAGGCAAGGCTGATCTTTGATCAACCCCCGAGCCCCTAGGTCTCTAGGGTGTGTATGTTTTGTGTCTCATCATCTTGTCGTGTTGCCAAGTATTTCCCTATCCTCGCTGGTACTTACAAACAAAGGTCACTTGTATCATGAGATTTAGTTGGTTTCAAATATATTGTGTCATGTTGATCCTCTAGTTTAGTTTCCATCTTTGGTCTTAACAGGATGCATCCTTCCTCATCAAACCGCATCAATCCCATCCACCCTTTTGATCCAGTGGCAAAGGATGTTTGACATTGACTATGATATTTTGATTTTTTTGGATTTTTTTTATCATTTCAGCTCCCTATTATACCTCATTGTGGTTTCCTTGATCCATCAAATCATGGTGTGCTTTGACTGGTAAACATAGGGGCATATCTTGATCTTTTGTTTGTTCCTATCTTCTTGGTTGTCCTACGTAGTACCCACCAAGATCCTTTTTGGGTCTTGTGTTACATTGGGGCATCCTTTGTGTTTGTGGTTATCTTAACAAGCCCATCCAAAGCCCTTGTGGCTTTGGGATGTTGGACTAATCGTTTTGTTTGTTGTGTTAGTCCTATGCATGAGATACAACATCACCTGGGTTCCTCATACCCTGGTGCATAGTATCTCATGCTATATCAAATTTAGTACTCATTACATGACAACATAACACATCACAATTAACTTGCTTGATTTGGTCACTATCCATTCCTCCCTCATCACTCTCCCTCATCTATCTATCATATCTATTTCCATCTCTCTCCTTCCATCCATCCTCATCATATCATCATCTTTTCAATCTTCTTTAGATAATATAGATTTGTTATTCTCAGCATCTTTTGTTCCATCATCCTCATCATATCATCATCCCTTCACTCTTCTTAGGATAATATAGATTTTTTATTCTGAGAATATTTTCATCCATCCTCCTCATCATATCATCATCTCTTTGACCTGCTTAAGATGATATATATTTGTTATTCGAAGCATATTTTCTTCCATTATTTTCATTCATTTCATCAATTTGACATCTCAATCCAATCCTAATTCATTTAATCTAGCATAGATCATCTAATCACCTCTTTGGTCTTGTTCCTCTCCTTGCTACAAGCCTTGATCCAATCATCATCATCATCATCATATTCAGGATGTATCCTTCCCTATCCTTTTATGTTGTTTTGGGATGTATCCTCCCCTCGTCAACAACGCTGTCATCATCATCATCATCATCATCGGGGTGTATCCCTCCCTCATCAACAACACTCTCATCATCATCATTGTGATGTATCCTTCCCTATCCTTGTGTTGTTTCAAGATATATTGTTCTCTCATCGACAACACTCCATCCATCATCAATCCATCTTGGCTTGTAGTTTGATTGGGGAAGCATCATATTTGTCCTTCAATCCATTTTTTCTTTTTTTCTTCCCATCTTCTCTTCCCAATCTCCTATTGCTTATCATCCTCTTATCCATCATTCTGCATCATCTTCCCCATCTACTCTTTCATTATCTCTTCCATTTCAAGAGCACACCCATGTTCTCTTGAACCCGCATGTCCTCTTGAGGGGGCATCCTCAATACACAATATTCATATTCACTCCCATCACCTTTCCTCCTAGTCACTTCTTTGATGACTAGGGAATCTTTCCCAATCTAATCGTCTTCTTCTAAGTTCTATGTTTTAATATTCTTTGAAATGATGCTGCTTTGTAACACCATCTCAAAGAGGGGAAAATGTAGACATCTAAATTCGACCGCTTATACCTAGTCAAATTTATCTCTTTTCATCTAAATATCCTCCTACCCACATTAATTAAGTAATATTAACATTATTTAATTAATACCCATAAAGTCCTCTAAATCCCTAAGGTATTTAATTTTATTAAATACTTTACCATCTATCCCCCAAGGAATTTTTAATTCCTTTTTGTCTTTTCAAGGTCCTTTTGAGGAATTTTATCATCCCCATAGGAATTTTTAATTCCTTTAGTCAACCCTTTGATCCCAACCATTGATCCTCTCTGAAGAATGAATCTTGGTCATTCATCCATCTCCCCTCTTGCTAATCAATAAAACACTTAGCCATTTTTCATTCAAGAAAAACATCCATTCAATCTCAATCATTCTCTATCACAATCCATCACATTGATCATCTCAATCTCTCAAGCCTTCAATCACCATAGCCATCCTTCCATCCAAATCAAGCTACAACAAGTCGTTATGCTGCCGAAATCGATCCAGGAGACAAAAATGAAACGATCAACAAAGGCCAATCAACCAATCAACTTGGAAAAGGTATAACACTCCTTTTCTCTTTCATTTTGTTCAAGTTCAACTAGGCCAATCTTGAGGTGTTGTTTTTGTTTTTCCTTGCTTGAATTTCATTTAGTTTTGTATTTTAGACTAGGTAAAAACACTTGCTATAAGATAAATGAAATAATATACATGAAAATTTTAGAGTATATTAATTATAACTATATAAACAAAAGAGAAAGCATACTATACTAGCTTATTCGAATAGCATATATATTGTTCTCATGTTTGTAAATTTTGAAGAGTAAACATGAAAAAAAAACATATGTGTAACATATCATTTTTAAAAGGATACACAATTTTATATTTTAAAACAAATTTATGTGACTTAATTAATTCTATTCTATATGTAATTTCTAGAATTTTAGCTTTTGAATCATGTATGCTATTATAGAAACTACATATAGAATTACATATAAAATAACATAGAGAAATTACATATAGAATTTCTATATTTATCGGCTCTGATCATACCCTGTTGCTTCTTTGATGGAATACCCCTCCTCTTAAGGCTAAGTGCCCCTTCCAATTTGAGCTAATGTGGTCATATCATCTACACTTTAGAGACCTTCTTTCCAATTGATGGAATATCAGGGGTTGTGGTTCTACTATGTTTAATCTAGTTTTCAAACTTAAAGCCCTGAAAGTAAATTTGAAAGAATGGAGTACGAGTTGCTTTGGTAAAAAAATTGACCAAAAAAATCTCTTAAAGATCATCTTAGACAAGTCCAAATGGATATGGAAGCGAGTGCCTAGGTGGAGGTCGTCAATACGGAAGAGACTTTATTAAGTGATCTCCATAACATTATTGAGAAGGAAGAGGTTTATTGGAAATAGCGGGCCAAGAATCAATGGCTCCAAGAGGGGGATAGAAATACCAGATTCTTTCATATGATGGATTCTAAGCACAAGAAGATGAATACACTTTTTGAGTTGTTTTATGATGATGGTTTCTTGTTGTCTTTTGAGGAAGAGTTTGACATGTTGGTTTTTCTTACTTCCATAACCTCCTCAATTCACCCAAGGCTAGTACTCTAGAGGACAACCTCCTTGATTTTATCCCCCTTTCTTTATCCCCTCAAGATGTTTTTAATGGAAAAATGTGCTTTGGGTAATGAGCTTTTGGATGTTGTTTTCTCCCTTAACCCTTTTAATGCCCCTAGACCTGATGGTTTCCCACATTTCTTCTTCCAAACGTTTTGGGATATCATTGGGCAAGATGTCACCTCTACTATTATGGAATTCCTCTCTTCTAGTAATATCCTCAAGTAATTAAATAATACCTTCATTGTTCTCATTCCCAAGAATTTTGGAGCCAATAGACTGCTTGATTTCCACCCTATCAATCTTTGCAATACATTATATAATATTTTCTCTAAGATGTTGGTCAATAGAATTAAACCATCTCTATAGAAATTGATCCATCCTACTCAAAAAGGTTTTGTTCCAAGGAAAAAAATTATGTATGCTATTATGGTGGTCCATGAAACCCTCCACTCTATGGGAAAAAGAAAAAAAAGAAACTATGGCTTTTAAGTTGGATATATCTAAAGCGTATGACAAAGTTTCTTGGAATTTTCTCCTTGAAGTTGTACGAAGGTTTAGGTTCTCTGATAAAATCTTAAAACTCATTCAAGGGTATGTTACCTCTTCTATTTTTTTTGTGATTATCAATGGTACTCTATAAGGTTTTTCCTCGACATATGGAGGTATCCGTCAAGGGGATCCCTTATCCCCCTACCTCTTCATTCTAATGGCTAAAGTTCTTGGTCACAACTTTGAACATAAAGTATTGAATGGTACCTTGTCTAGCTTTCTCCCTCCTCTATTTATCTATTGATTTCTCATCAATAATTTGTTAATGATATGATCCTTTTGGGGGAAACCACTATAGTGGAGGCCAAGGGATGGATCGATGTTCTCAAAAAAATTGCTGTAGTCTTTGGCCAATGTATCAATTTTACTAAAACTGTCATTTTCTTTCTTAATGTTAACCCTTAACTTCTAACCAGAATATATAGAATTCTTAACTTCCATATTCTTCCCCTTCCTTCAATGTATGTAGGAATGCCTCTCACTATTGGTAAGTTGGAAAACTCTATTTGTTCTAACCTACTTGCAAGAGTGCAAAGAAAGTTGGCAGTGTGGAAGGGTTCTCTCCTTAGCAACATAGGTAAGCTTCTCCTTCTTAAGTCCACTGTTTAGAGTTCAGTTGTGTACCTAATTTCTTTTTTATGCTCATTGTGTGGTGTGAGAAAATTGAGAAAATTATAAGAAGATTCCTTTGGTTAGTAACTACGAGAGGAGTTGCTTCTCTTTGGTCAATTGGGATACCTTGTGCTCTAGAAAATATTATGGGGTCCTCAACTTGAGAAAGACAAAGAAAATGAAAATGGCCCTCATAACTAAAATCACTTGGAAGCTTTTGAACAAATAGGCAGCATAAGTTTCTGTCCTTAAGGATAATTATCTGTAGGGTAGAGATTGTCTATGCCTTCTTGATAATTGTGTTCTTCCTTTGGGATCCATAATCTAGAATAACCTCCTCAAATCTAGGAATTTTCTATCCTTGGGTTCTTCCTAATAGTCCTGGTCTGGTACTTTGATTTAGTTTTGGGATGATAGATGGATTTCCTCGTAATCTCATGGTTTACATCTGATTGTTTCTACCTATTTAATAGAAAAAGTAGGGTTTACCATCATGAATGGAAAAGATGATAAACCACTAAATATTTTTCTTATCAAAACACCCAATTATGAGGATGGAAACATGCAAATAACAATGAAAAACTAATCCAAAATGTTATAGCAATAAAAAGGGGAGTTTTTAGAGCTCAAAGAGGTGTGTACCTTGTCAAAAACTTGTTTTTAGGCCATAGAGGACTCATTTGCCTTTAGTGGAGAATGTTTCCTTTTAGAGTTTTGAAAAACTAATTTCTAGGTCTTGTAATTCAATGTTTGCACTCTCAATTTATAGGTTTCCAACTCTCGAAAGTCAGAAATTAATTTTGTAGAGCTCTTTCCATGATCTTGCAAGGTAGATGACAACTTTTGTAACTTGTGAACTTTGACAACTTTGCTCCAAATCTTGCTCCAGGAACTTGATTACGTAATGCAAGTGAAATGAAGGGTAAATAACAACTTTTGGAATGCAATTTTGTTTTTTATTTTAAAACGCAATTGTATTGATCGAAATGATATGTAAAGTGACTAACTTTTTTTTATATTTTTCAGATTTAAGAAATGAAAAACAATGCAATTGTAAACCCTAAATGAGATACAAGATTGTAATGCAAAACAAGAAACACTAAATGATATCTTTAATTCAATGAAAATTTAAATGAAAATGAATGCAAGATCTAGCCTAGGATGCAATGAAAGATTTCAAAATCATAAAATTGCAATATTCAATGAGTTGGGTTCACCAAAAATTTTAATGTCCATTTTGCTCTAGGATGCACCCAAAAAATGCTCAAGGCTGGATCCCTCAAGGAACCCCGAACGTGCTCTACAATCAAATTTCTCCAAAATCTGAGAAGGGGCTACATATCAAGGCTCTGATACCATTTTAGCAACCAAGATCAGAAATGGAAACCAAAAGGCCTTCCACATAAGAGAAAAACAATAAAAAAGCAGAGCATTGTATGAAGATGTGCAAATTGATATTATTCAGAATTAAGAAATTACATGAGATGAATTGCTTTATAAAAGCAATGTATGCATAACCCTAATGTTGACCTAAAATAAGCTCAACTAAATAAAGCTTACTTATTAATTAAGTAAACTAATTATTATTTAAGAAAAACCTAAGTAAACTTAATAAAGTGTAATTAAAAAATTAATTACACCAACAAATATTGCAACTTTGTTGCAACCCCTCACTGCTATGCTTAAAAAGAATATTCCTTTTAGTTGGACTAGAGAAGGTAAGAGGAGATTTGAGCAGATAAAAGAATCCCTTGTAGCTGACCCTACCCTCATTAACCCAAATTATGACAGGGATTTTATTCTTTATGCTTTTGGAGGGATTGACACTATTTCACCTATGTTGTGCCAACAAAATATGAAGGCTTGGAGCAACCTTTGGCGTTCTTCAGCTAGGTATTACACAATTATGAGGTGAAGTATTATTTCATTGAGAAACATGTTTTTGTTGTTGTAAAAAGCCTCAAAAAGTTTAGGCACATGTTATCCAATAGAAAAATTCAGTTACTAGTTGCTCATTTGACTGTTAAGGACTTCTTACTTAATCGAGATAGTAATGATAAATGTGCTGGTTGGATAACCAAGGTTATGGAGTTTGAAATTGACATTAAAATAACTAATCTTGTTAGAGGAAAGGGTTTGTGTGAACAAATTGCAAAAAATATAGCAGACAGTAGCTTAAAAGAAGCTGAAGGTGTTCATACTGTATTAAATAATGATGATACAGTTGTTGTCCTAGTTCTTGATGCTACCTAGGTGCAGCAAATGATAAGCTATTTGCAGACTAGTGAGTGTCCTGAAGGCTTGGATAAAGTGAAAAGAAGGTACTAAAAATTACAAGCCATTCCTTATACTATTATTGATGGTATCCTTTATAGGAGATATTTTCAAGGTGTTTTATTAAGATGTATTGAGCCTGGTCAAGTTGACCAGTTGTTAGCAAAGTTTCATGATGGGCCTTTAGGAGGCCACTTTGCGGTAAGACCAATAGCCCTGAATATCATGCAGGCTAGTTATTATTGGTCATATATATTTAAATATGCAATTGCTTGGGTCCAAAGATGTGAGAAGTGTGCTTTGTTTTCTGGAAAACAGAGGCTTGTAGCCTTGCCTCTGCATCTTATTCAAGTGGAGCAACCATTTTACAAGTGGGGTTTAGAGTTCATTGGATCAATCAACCCGCCTTCAAGTGTGGGTCATAAGTGGATTCTTACTACAATGGACTACTTCACTAAGTTGACCGAAGTTGTTACATTAAAAGAAGCAAATGAGACTTATGTGCTTAATTTTTATCAAGACTTAGTGTCAAGATTTAGTACCCCAGATTCAATAATCTCTGATAATGGTTTAGCCTTTATTGGTTTGAGGATTTCTGACTGGTCAGTTAGGAATAATTTTTTTCTGAACACATCTTCTAACTATTACCCATAGGCTAATGGGCAAGCATAATCTACAAACAAGAACCTAATCCAGATAATCAAGAAAATTGTACAGGACAATCAATAGACATGGCATGAAAAGCTTAAGTTAGACCTTTGGGTTGACAGGGTGACTTCTAAAAGAGTCACTACTTGCTTTCCCTATGTGCTTTCCTATGGAAAGGAAGCTAAGTTACATTTTTCCATTGAGTTACCAACTTTGAGTTTTGTTAAAGAACTGGAATTGGTAAACGAACAGCCTCTCGAGGTGAGATTTGCATAGTTAATGGAACTTGAGGAGATCAAGAAAGAAGAATTGAGGTAGCTAGAAGTACATGAAGCTCGAATGAAGAGTTCTTTTGATAAGAGGGCAAAGCCACGAGATTTCATCGTTGGTGATTTAGTTTTTAAATGGAATGAGTATAAAAGTAAACCTAGACAACATTCCAAATAATATGCAATTTAGAATGGGCCTTATGTGATCATAGAATGCAAGGAGCACAATGCTTTCAAGATTTCTAAGTTGACTAGAGAGGTTTTGTTTATCCCAATTAATGGGATCCACCTCAAGCATTGCCTCTGAGATAAGTACTATCTTTTTAAATAGTAGAGTAGTTGCTGCAATAACTGCTTAGCACACATTTTCATTTTTAGTTTTTCTTTCCCTAACTATTGTTGTGAATGTTTGGTTGGCCATTAGGGCCTGTTAGTTTGTTTTCAGTTTTGCTCGTTTTGTTTTGTTGTTGTTTTGGAGTATTACAGTTTTAGTTTCTAAGTTTCATGAAGGGGGAGATTTGACTCCGTGCCCAATGGAGTATTAAAGGCAACTGATCCAATCCTTAGCAGGCAAGAATTCAACAAAAATCACCAAAATGCTACCAATTTTCACTACAGCTCAATTGGTAGAGTTGATTAGTTTGTTTCATTTGAAAGTGAAAGTTCAGTTAATTTCTGCATGTGCTAAAATTATAGTTTGCATTAGATTTATCAAGTTTCAGTTATGCAATTGTTCCAGTGAACAGAGTTTCAGATTTATTACTCAATGCTTTGTAGCATAAATAAAGTACATAACATAATACATAAATGATTAAGAATATTCATTGCCTTCATTTATTTTACAATGTTTATTCACATTACAGTATTTCATTTATTTAGAAATGAATTGTACAAGTTTGCATTGTGATACATTTCTTTTCATAATGGAAATAAGAAAAGAAATTAAAATTCCTAACACAAGCAGTGGGAGTAGCCGAACAATGGATCATGAGGAACATTCAACACTATTGAATATTTAAGAAATAAAGACACATAAGAAAGAACATAATCATCATTTCCTGTTGCCTTTGGTTGATCTTGGAATGGTGCACCATCCTTCATCCTCGAGCCCCTGATTGACCTATAAGAGAAGTAAAAGGCTGTTAGAGCTTTCATTATGAACATTCCTATATTAATCACCTACAATAATGTAGAATGCTACTGATAATACATTAAAAAAACTAAAGTTGTAAGAACAAGAGTTGGACAGGAGTCAAGAAGGAAACATCATAATAGCATATTGTTTAATCTAACATTGTTTGTTTCCTATGCAGGTATAGGAAAATCTATGTAGCTGATCATTTCATGAAGACATGACAACATGTGGAGTAAAACGGGCTCCCACAAGGGTAGATCTCAGCATGCTGCCCCTCAACATACAAATGGGGGCTGAGTAAAGAGATACATCATCACGTTCATATGAGCTAGTCAAGAAGGAATGAAACACCATTCAACTATCAAAACAATCAAGGCCATTGTTCACTCTGATGGCACTCTCAAATTTTGGAAATTTGAGATGCCTATTTCAAAAAAAAATGTTTCTACAGTTGCAGAAGTGCACCTGATGAATTAGTCTGGGGGACCCACTTTGAAGGCTTGTAATTTAAAGCCTGTTGATTGTCATGAAAAACCCATTTATACACATACTCAATTGACCCATGTAAGTGTGTGTGTCAGATTTCAGCTTCCTATGATGAGTTTTGACAGAGTTTTGAAAAGTGAAGCTAGAGGGTTTTGACACTGTTCTACTATTTGCAGACATTCAGTTCTGCAAAGTTGCTTCCTGTTTGAGTTTGGATTTCACAACTAATTGATTGTCATGTCAAAACAAATGTTGTTATGTATTCTCCATACCTAAATGATCTCAGGTATCAGTTTTTAGAAGCTCATGATCTGATTTTCTATTTTTAGTAGATCGAAACCAAATGCAGTTTGTTCAATTTTGCATCTGCATTCCTGACAGCCTTTCTGAGTGGTCAACTTTGATCATTAATAACTTTTGATTGGTGATGATTCAAGAAAATTCCTTTTGCACACATACTCAAGGTACTTAAATGTTCCACTATGTCTAATGGAAGCTCATCAAGAGGCGATTCACTATTTTTACAAATTTGTAGTTGAGTCAGCTTCAATTGGTTTAGAACAACTATTGTTTCAGAAAGGCCTAACTAGGAAACTTTGTTGATTAATATCTGGTTCCTCGTGTTTCCTTTTTCTGAGCCGTTTGTTACATTGTATTCTTGAATCAAATGACTATATTCTTGCAAGTTTTTATGGTTTCACATGGTCATTTGACTGATTTCCCAGATTGATTCCTGAGGCAGTTTGACCTATTTTGACCATTTTGCAAAAGTGCCAAAAGGCAAGTTTTGATGAAGACCCAGTTCGTTTTTCAACTTTAGAAGTATTCAAAAGGAATTATCAAATTGTTTGAGGGTAAAACTTGTTTGCAAACAAATTTTTTTTTAGTTAGGCCACATGGGGACCCGACATGCTCTGCATAAGTAAAGGTGAAAATGTTGCAGTTCGCATAGAGTTACTCATCTTTATAGTCCCTCAAATTACACTAGGGTGGTGTTGCAAATAATCACTAATCAGTGATTCTCTTTGCTCAGCCTATAGAAGTATGATGGTATGGAAAGAAATGTGATAAAGAGTGGTGCCTCACTTGGTTTCCTGTAAGACAAAGTCACAAATTTATCTAATCTTATTAAATTGTTTGAGCAACTACATACAATTGTTTGGGGGAAATATTTTAGTGGGCTAATATGTTTCATATAAACAAAGGATATACACAATTGATTTGTTTATTGAAATGTATGAATGGAGTTATGTGTTTATTACCAAAGGATTTCAAGCCCAATACCTCAATCAGATATGTGAGAGAATTTACAGTCTTCCATCAACTAGATGTGGATGGTGTTTTACTTGTTTTCCCATGGTGGGTTTGAAATCAGGGTTAAGATAGCAAGGAATTCAAGGAATGAGGTAGTGTATTAGGAGGAGGATGAATTGGATAACATGAAGCATGGAAAATAAAAAACTCCATATACGCGCCATCACTAATGCAGAATGTGGATAAAATGGACTGTTGAAAGGCTATAAAAATGTCTAGACAAATCCAGCCAATGAAGGCCCACACCAAACAAAAGAAAATACAATGTGATTTCACCAAATGCATTGAATTCCCATTGATATGGCAGTAGGGGGTGTGGCCTGGAAGGTAAAGACATCCATCAAAGCACAAACATGCATTACATAGAAAGAAAAGGGCGCACACAACATGAGGGAAACAGGAAAGTCACCAAGCAATGGACACGAGCTAGAGGAAGTTGTTGGTCGCACATATACAAAATGAACATGTTGAATATGCCTTAGAAACTTTTAACAAATGCAAATGGAAAGTGTGGAGCAGGCCAGCGCGCTGGTTGGGTGGATGTGGCCAGTGAATGTGGGGTGTGACCAGGCTTGAAAAGGTAAGGCTCGTGCCATAGGAGAAGGGCATTGAAGAGTAAGGGGTGCACATGGAAGGTGAGGTGCGCACCAAACAAGGATAGGTAAGAGGCCCGCAATGAATGTGAGAGAGGTGTGCATGAGCATCAAGTGACGACCACGCCATGTATGCAGGATAAACACAAAATGTATGTTGAAAAGTTTTTAGTAGATTTCAGGCAAGTGCCTTTGATGTGTGCAGCTGTAGGAGGAGAAGACCATGGAGAGAGGGCCCGCGCCAGCAAGGAGCAAGTCCGCTGGTGACAAGATGAGCATGCTCGCGCCTGAAGAACAGAGATTGGCCCATGCTTGGAAGAGGATGGAATGCCACGCAAAGGGGCCTGCGCTTGGAAGGAGGGACTCATGCCAGGTGAGTCACAGAGAGGGAGGCCTGCGCACCAAGGAATGGAAGAGGTTGTATGGAGGAATAGGGGAAGACCATGTGAGAGAGACTCGCGACCAATGGAGAAGCCCATGCCAAATGAGAGAGGCTGACAGCTCATGGATGGGTGCAACCTAGAAATGGATGGGCATGGCCAGTGAGTATGGGGTGTGCGCACTATAGAATGGGAAGCCCGCATGTATGGGAGAAGATATCTGAGGGGTGCGAGCAGCAGGGGCCAGTCTGAGGAGCTCGAAAATGTGAATGGCGACCATGAGCAAAACACGGGAGCTCACAAAAATGAAAGTTAGGGCCATTCTGACTAACCTCGTGCAATTTTGGTGATGACACCAAAATTATTGCGAGGTGTGCAAGAATGCACGGGAGGTGCCTTTTTTTTCAAAATTTGCATAGTTTGAGATTTAAAATGGGGTGGGCCCACTTCTTTTTTTAAATGGTCAAGCATTTAGAGGTAAAATTATTTGCCTAAGGAGGTAGAATGTGAAATATTTCAAAGGTGAAATATTTTAATGATGCCCGAGGGTAAATTTATTTTCCCCAGGTAATTTGAAAGTGAATAAAATATTCACTATTTGGGAATATTTTATGCTGGGGGTGTGGAATTCTTTATTTTCCTGGAGCTATTTATTAAATGAGTATAATTTTAAATAGGGGAATTCCATGAGGTTTATAAAATATTCACTATGCAAATTATTTTATTGGCTGGAGGTGAAATATTTTAGTGTTGGATGCAAATGATGTAAGTAAAGTGAATTTTAATATTCACTTTATAATAAAAAGGAAAATATTTGCTAAAGTATTGTTGTAGAAAATGAAGAGCAGAAAATAGAAATAGTTTGTGCACGGGAAAGAGGATATTTTCCAGCTGGGTGAATTTGGAGATTCTCCATATGGGCATGCTTTTAGTTACTGGGCAATCATGAGTTGAAGTAGTTTTTGAGGGAATATGTTTGTTGCTGCAAAGGAAGGAGAGGAGATATTCTTTTCAGTTTGATCAACAGTGGATGGAGCTTCCAAATGGCATTTCTGGATTGAATTTAGGGCTCCTCCTGCTTGCTTCTCTTCTTCTATATCTTCTATTATTCTCTCACTGTAAAGGGTCTGAGAAGGTTTTGAGTTTTGTATTGGGCTGGGTAGATAGAGAATTGTAATTTTTGAGTCATTGTTTGAGTCTGTAAGCTGTAATTTTGTGAATTCATGAGTAAATACAACCAGTTTATGCAAATAACATCATGAAAGTGTTTGCACATTCATGAATGTCTTCAGATTGTCTCCATATTTGTACACTTTGAGTCATGTAAATTCAATAATACAAAGTGTCTTTGAGTTTATCATCTCAAGTTTCATGAGATTGGTTTATTTGTTCATTGTTTTGTTTGAAAGAAATGGTTAAAATGCTTTGAGTAGGTGATTGTGATTTCAGGTGTGTAAATGGGATTTGATAAGAAGAATCTGATTGATAACAAGAGAGGGATTGTTGGTGCAAGACACTAATAGTTGATGCAAATCATCAGCAATTTAAATCCACTGGTTGAAGACTGTTTGCTTGGAAATTTGTTTTATGTGTTTGACAACATGGCCCATAATTGGCACTGATCTGTTTGCAGTTAATGCATCTCAGAAATAAAATTAAATGCAAAATCATTCTTAATCTTACCATGTTATTGTGTGTCTTGCTTTCCAATGGCTGAGAGAGGGTTGAGTTACTAAGAATTTAGCCAAGTTTGAAGTTGTTAATGCCTCCCTTAGTGTATTTTCATTGGGAATTATTTGCTTTGTAAGGCATTATCGGTATATGAGTGAATTAGGTTTTGGGCATCGTATAGGTTTTCCCACCTTGGTCTTGCATAGCTAGAAGTGTAGGAGATGTCAGTCTTTGATTGAATCTTGTTAGTTGGCCACTAGCCTTTGTGGTTCTTTAATATAGAGGTTGGCTACCTCTTAGAGAATTACAAATCCTACCTGGGTTGTATTTTAAAACACCAACAAAATGGTGACTCTACTGGGGAAGATTCTGAATCGCCAGTTGCAGATGGTTATAGAGTCATATTATTGTTTGCCATTCTAAATTTAGTTCAAATTCTGAAGGATTTCAACCTTGGAGAAGAATTTTTTGTAGTGAACCTGAACAGTTTTGTAATTTGTGGTGCTCTACTGGTGGAAAGGAACTCAGAAAGAAGTTTACATGTGAAAGAACTTCATACTATTTGAAGTTCAATCCTCTGTGAAAAGAGTTGGTGACTCTATTAATAGAACCTGTTAAAAATTTGATGAAAGTTCTAGATCTACAAATATTACCAATCAGGAAGACAATTTTCAGCAGCTCCAAAGTTTCCAGGTATTCTTCACTCTTGGTTTTCAAGAACTTCTTGTGTGAAAACCATATTTGAAATTCTAAGAAGAACCTTTGCTTCCCTATTGAGTGAGTTAGCACTGAAAAAGGGAAAGAACAATAAATTCAAGTTTACACACTTCCGTTTGTTGGATATGTTGAAAGTAATTGTAGTTCCATTGAAAGAATTATGTTTAGTGCTCAAATATTTGCTAGTTTGGATGGTTAGAATACATTCATGTATCTTAGGGGTTTCCATCCATTTGTATTGTCATAATTTTCAAGCCCACGTTGTCATTATGTCAATAATTATCCCTGTTGTCCATCATGTGGTTAGGCTTGTAATTATGCACAATTAGTGAGCCTTAATTTGTAATATCTATGGATTACCAACATAAAGTAGCTATACTAGTGAACACTTTGATTCAGCTTGTCAAGAAGTGTCAAAAGTATAATAATCTTCAAGCATCTAATACCCCAAAGTGTAAGAACCCAAGAGTTAATAAGCCTAGGTTTAGTCCTGAATGGTATGATGTATTTGAAAGAGGACTTAAAGAAATGGATGAAAGATACCAAATGTTTCAACAAGCTAGGTCAAGAGACCATCAAACTGTGTCTACTTTTCAAGTCATTGCACATGTTGTCAATTCCTTTGACCCATTGTATGCTCAGTTAGATTTGTCATGGGTTGATTATGAAACTGAAAGTATGTCAGCTCAAGTTTATAAGGAGATGCCTAGATTTTATGGGTATACCATATGTGAAGGAGATGCACATGTTCAAAGTTTTTCCAGCTTCATGGAGAAACATTCATTTAGAGATTAGGATATGCGGATGAGATTTTTTGTCATATCTCTTGAAGCACGAGCTCGGGATTGGTATCTAAGCTTTCTTGAGAAGTCATTTCCTTGCTGGGATGAATTAGTGGCTTCTTATAGAGAATAATTTGCAAGAGATCCCTGAGACCTTGTCATGAGCTTAAAGCAGATCAAGAAACAAAATGAAGAATCAAGTGTTGATTCAAGTCATAGATTCGCAATTGCCTTGTCACTAATCCTAGAAAATTTCAAACCTAGTACATCAGAATGTATCCATATGTATTTTGAAGCTTTTGAAGAAGGATCTAGTGCATTGTTAAAAGATTTTGAAATACTGAGCATGTAGATGGCATACACAGTTTTGGATAATTTGGAGAAATAGAGGAATGAGTATATTCAAACATTTTTTTCTTCAGTTATAGGAAAACATATTGATGAAATAAGCAGTTATGTGAATGAAAATGATCAGATGTTTTCAAACAAGTGCATACTTGAGAAGGTAAAAGACAAGAAGAATGCATCATCAAGTGATGAGAAAGTTTTCTTTGAACAACTTACAGAAGAAATGTACCCAGCTGGAAATCAGCAACTGAGTCTCCCAAGCCAAGAACCTAAAGAAGAATATGAGTTGGATTTACTCTTTGAAGAAGAGATATGTGATTAGAAATATGATGATACAATTGATTATGTCAATCCTACAAGTGTTGAGTATAGCAATGATGCAAGTCTGCATAGTGAGACAAGAGGGTTTGTTGTTTTAGGAAATGCTCTTGAGAATATTAGTGTATTAGCTACTAGTGATAGAATATGTGATGAACTTCAGTTTGAAAGACAACCCACAAGCAGTTGTAATGAGAAAACCATTGATGGTTTTCACTCTGACAGTGAAGATATTTGTGTTTATCCTCAAGAGGACGCAAGTGACAAGTTTAGTGATGACACCTAATCTGATGTTGAAATGTAGAGTGATGTAGATTGCTGTCATGACAGCCCAGAAGAAAGTAAGAAGGGAGAAGTGGACAGTTTATTCACTATGACTGGTTATGACTTTTCTTTTGGCAATGTTGTCACAAATTCTACTTCCTATGATTGGGGAGATCTAGTTTATGATCAGCCCATTGAGTTCTCAGAGTTTGAAGATGAGAATACTTTGATATGCCTTGATTTGCAATTTGATATTGCATTCAATTCAAGTGAAAGTCAAGGAGAGGAAGTGGTTGAAAGTAGATCAAGACAATGATCTATTGAGTTGTGAACAAATTTCAGATCTATTGACCATAGGATATGAGAAATGTGCAGATGAGGACAACTCTCAGTTGTTGTGTGCAGCCCCTATTGATTTTGACAGTGATGATGACCTTCAAGATGCAAGGTATGATGCAAGTGAATCTGATTCTCTTTCCAATGATGAACAAATTGATTGTAATGATGCAATGTATGATAAATATGAAGATATGGACACTGATGTAAGTTCATAAATCTCTTTTGATGAGTTTGAAGAAATAGATAACCATGAGGTTTATGCATCCAATGAGTCAAATATTGAAGATTGTAATGCAGATTTGGAAAAGTCTTCATTTGCAAACTTGAATGAGCCTAGTCATGAGTCTTTGAGTGAGAATGTTAATGCTGATTTCAATCAGAAATCAGATTATTCTTCTGAACCAAAATTGCTTGTTGAGCAAGCTTGTGATATTGAAGAGGTTGATACCTTATGTTTAGAGGATGACTATATGACTACAGATGATGATGAGTAAGAAATCTCTGATGACTCTCAATACTAACATGATGAAGAACAGTCATAAAGTGTGCTAATGCATGAGTGTATTTGTTTGCATACACTTGGAGACGGTTTGCATGATGAACAAAATCATTTGGTAAGTTCTTGTGATATTTTTAATTTTGATATGCAAACTAGTAATCAGTTTGAGTTTAACAGTTCCAGCCACAAGGTAGAATGTGAGTGCTATTTTTGTCAGCTGGAAGAGGTTTTCATAGAATGTGGCAATGTGAAAAACACTGAAGCAAGTAGTTTTTAGATTGAGAATGATTTAAATGATGAATGTGATAAGTTGTTGCCACATAATAATCAGCATTTTGAAAGTATGCTTGACTTTCAGATGCATAGTGATTGTGAACATGTTGATGATGTTGTGAATGAATGTTTGTTAGGAGATACCAACATGTTTCATCAGGCAGATGGTTATGATCAAGCTGGGTTTTATTTTAAAACACCAACACACTCATAACAGTCAAATCCGAGAACAATGAAATGATAAAATCATGAGTGAACAAGGAGCTCAATTTAGATACCAATGAATTCATCAATTTACATATAGAACATAAAGTAATGTCAAATGGATTGCATTGTTTTCTGCCATGGAATGCTTTGTTCATTTTATTCATGCAATTTCAAGATGTTCTTTCCTTGTGCAACAAGTGTTTCATTTCCACAAATGAGTGATAGTGAATAGGCATACATATTTCACTATCAAAGTTCAGAGTATCTAAAACATTAGGGTAAAGGTTCACATATTCTCATAATTTTCTTTTGCTTTCAAATCAGCATTCATGATTCATTGTTGTTGTTTTTAATGGGACTTAAAAAATGCATGAAGAGTGCCAAAAGATTCAGAACAATTGTTATCATCAAGTCATAAAAGGAGATAGCACTAAAGAAGTGACATACAACACAACCAAACCAGTTAATGGCCTTTTATGCTTTCACCATGTTCTAGTAAAATGCATGAAGAGTACAATAAGTTTTAGTTTCTATGAAACATTGACTACAGATGGAGTGCAACAAACAACACATTGCTACAGGAACATCAATGTTGCTATAGGAGGTACAAAGTAAAAGAAGTGGTTTTCTTTTCAATTTACCTCAGTGGAGCAGCAAAGAAGGGTAAATACATAATCAAAATCATGCTATAGATTTGATGCAAATTGGTATTTGCATTGCATTTTCATTTTCAGGAAAATAATGCATGAAGTGCATAAATGGAAAACAATTAATTATGCTAAATATTGGGCAATTATAATATACAGTAGAAGTGATTTTTCTTCCATGTAATATGTTTTAGAAAATGTAAATTTGCATATAGAGGAATGTGCATTTTTCTTAAGATCATGTACAACAATTAAGTGAAGCTACAACAGTAATGTGAAATAAAGTCTTCTTGTTTTTTCGAAGCAATGCACTTATTCCATGATAATTTAAAGTCAAACAAGCTGAAGTTTCAAGGTGAAAAAAATGTGATAGAGCCCATTTCGAAATAGAGAGAATAAATCCACATAATTTTATGTGATAAAGTTTTTAATGGCAGAGGGAGAAACTTTCTTCATAAAGGAAAATAAAGAATTTCATACATGGTCACAGCTTGAAGAGCAGATTTCCTTTAAAATATACAATACCCATTTTGGGGTTTCAACTTTAAATACAAAATACCATCAAGATACAAAATTTTGAGCTTTTAAGCTCTTGAAAATGGTGAATATAATGAGTATTGGTCGTGGCCATGAAGCTCTAGAAGCCACATTCTATTTAATCAGCAATATCCACTTTGGGGTTTTGTCAAAAGATACAATTGCATAAGATTTTTTCATGAAATTCAAAACCCATTTGGGTTTCGAATACAAAATAGATATAAAAAACAAGCGGTCAAACCCTTGACAACAAGAGAAGCTTTCAAAAAAGTGAAGAAAAGAAAGGAGGAATACATGTATATTCATGACCTGTGCAATGGCCATTATTTCAGAGTTTCCACTGTTACTTGGTTTCGTTCAAGTGGCTCACAAATCGAGCTTTTGTTTGACAGAGGTTTGTTTTGTGAAGCATAAGGAGAGCTCACCTTGACTGAAGGTGGATAGGTTCATCATAGCCACACCCTAGGTATTTCCAGAAAGCCCAAAAAATGCTTCTAGTGGTGGAAATAAAGAATGACAAGGATCTTTGACATAGGAAAAAAAAGAAATGCATAAGAATACATGGATAGTCGTGGCCTAAGAGGCCATTTTGTCACATCGAATGGAGTAAGGAAGCTATAAAATAGCTTGAAATCAACTTACCTTCACTACTGGTAGAGTTTTGACCCATAGAGAGCCCGAATGGTGGCCTCAAGCTTCAGATCATATCTTCCATGGCGGCGGCTCTTGCCGAAAGCATGCTTCTTCAAAACACCAAGTGTAAAATGAGGCCAAGATCTTAGGGTTGTATATTTTGTTATTAGGGTTTTTGCTTGTTGCCCTTATTTGAATTTGGGATTTTATCACATTAAGTTAAAATTTCAAACTATGAACCCCAGTCCTATTCCTGCACAAACACAACAAACAAATACATTATTAGGTCAATATGCAAGATAAAACAAGGATTCCCCATGAAATCCATTTAAAAATATTCAAAA
This sequence comes from Sequoiadendron giganteum, assembly GCA_007115665.2. Taxonomy (NCBI): domain Eukaryota; kingdom Viridiplantae; phylum Streptophyta; class Pinopsida; order Cupressales; family Cupressaceae; genus Sequoiadendron; species Sequoiadendron giganteum. The sequence goes on along the minus strand of CM021101.1, from coordinate 285,102,185 downwards.
TAAGAAAATGAAGAATTAAAACATGAAAGACAAGTGAAATCCTAATTAAGTATGCAAACTCTTGATTCCATGGGGGAATTGGTGCCAATTGGTGTGTCGAAATCGGCCCTTTGCCAACTCCTTTGTTGCAATGTTGATGATTTGATGAGTGATCCACCTTGATGAAGATTCAATCAAGCTCCATAATGAAAAATCTGCATAACCTAGCTAGGAATTTGATGGAATGGATGACACCAGATATGCTTGAGGATGAGGTTGAGTATAGTAAGTTTATTCAAATTGTGGATGATATTGCAATAGAGGAGGCCTCTATTATAGATTTGAAGAATGGGAGATTGAAGGATTTGGGTGAATGTGGGACAAAAGACCAACCAATGAGAGAATGCCACTTGTCCACATGTTATTGGAGGAGGAATGAGCACATTTTGATCAATGTGCATGATAAATGCTATGAGATTCAAATTTGAAATTTGAATGTGACATGTTTAGAGGGAAGGGAAATGGAGTTAATGTCACTTGGCTCAATGCAAAGGACATGTAATAGGTCTTAAATGCGTTGTTGGAAGGACTAAGTCCACTGGGATTTGAATTCAAATTTGAGGGAATATTCCCCTTTTATGCCATGTTGAAAGAAAATAGAGATTTAATAAATGAATTATATCTATTTCCATATGCAAGTGCTAAAATCTAGAGGATGGGATATGATTTAAGATTAATTTAATCAAAGATTAATTAATGTAAGGAGGAATTAGGAGATGTGACAATTTAGACTTAAATTTATGCATTGATTTAAATCAAATTGAGAGGAAGGGTTTAATTAAATAAATGTTTTAATTTATTTAACTAAAATGGGATAATGTTAGATTAAATCAAATAAGGTTTAATTTATTCAATTTAATAAGAAGACTTTAGAGACTTAATTTAAATAAAATGAATTATTTAAATGAATAGAGATAGAGGATTAATTAAATTAAATTGATTAATTTAATCAACAAGGGAGAAAGACCTAATTAAATAAGTAATGATTTATCTAGTTAAGAGATGAAAAGTGATGATACGCTGAGAGTATGATTCAGGAAGAAATGACGTTAGTAATCAGGATCAAGTGCATGTATATGTTCCATGTCTACATTTTTCCCCTCTTTGAAGCAATGTACTTGTTGCATTGGTTCAAAGAATAAACTGTTGTGATCAAAGTTCAAAATTTCTCAATTTTTTTGAATGCCCCACTACTACCCCAGTGGAAGGATAATGCTGGTATATTTGGAATCCTCGAGAGATCAAGCATAAACCTTTTATTTTCCCATAGAGATCATGATAAAATGTGAGAGGAGTGGTTCTATTGATCAGAGGATGAAAGATAATTCTTTGATGTAGACAATTCTGATGATGTATAGACAGTCATCAGCCATGGGTAGCCTCGTGTATATTTTGAGATATCACACCTACTTTAGATAGAAATGTAAGTAAAGATAGAAGAATAAGAAGAATAAGATGGATGGAAGGAGGATCCAACAAGCCTACATTATGATGATGATGATGATTTTCTTATCAGGAGTTAGGATTTTCAAAGGGCCAATTACCATATTTTTGATAACACACATAGGTACGATGCATGAAGGTATAAAGGACCAGGATGGCGTGGTACCTAGTGTGATGGACTTTGACTTGAAAATTAGATAGGAGTATTCATATTCACACTTACCATACATAACCTTATTCAGGATGTAGTCTAGACATTCCCAACATCTCAGATCAAACATAGAAAAGCAATCCTTCCTATGTAGTCAACAAGATATCTGAAACATACTCGCCACAAACCGAACAAAGTACACATGGCTAAGTTATTTTACAAGAGTAATCCAACAAGCACAACAAATAAAAAAGATAATGATCATTGCCCCATTCCTTTCTCTCAAAACTTGTTTGGTTTAGGCATCATTGATAGGTCCTTGGAATGAGTACAAAGTAAGATAAGTCAAAAAGATCAAGATAAAGTAAACAAGCAAGCTAATGTTCTTCATATCGCTAGCCAAGGCTAAACTATTGCAAGATACCTGATGATTATGTCCATCATGGGAAGGATATATCCTAGGAAATGTTGTGATCAGGGTTTTGATGAGACTGATTGGGTGATAAGCTATTGATACTCTTGGTTGATAATAAGTTGTGAGTCCCCATAAACTTTTAGTGCCATGATTCTCCACTGTGCCACAATTTTGAGACCTATGATTAAAGCCTTGTATTCTGCAATGTTGTTAGTGCAGGGGAATGCCAATTTGTAGGATTTAGGAATACAATCTCCCTGTGGGGTGATGAAGAATACACCAGCTCCTCATCCATGTTGTGTGTATGAGCCATCGAAGTATAGTTTCTAGTGATCAACTATGTTGAGATTAAAATTGGATTCATCTAGAAACTCTGATATGAGTGGATTCTCTGAATACATTGGAGCCTCCGCTAGTTGGTCTACAACTTCTTGCCCCTTGATAGCCTTGTGTTCTACATATTCAATATCATAACCCACTTAGTTGTGCATCCCGTGAGAGTGGCCTTAGAGAGTAGGTATTTTAGTGGATCTATCTTTGCAATCAACATAATTTGATGAGCTAGCACGTAGTGTCTGAACTTTTGGGCTGCAAACATGACTACCAGGTAAGATTTGTCTATTGGTGTGCAATTGAGCTCATGCCTGACTATTGTCTTGCTGATGTAGTATAACGCTCTCTCTCTTCCATTTTCATCATGTTGAGCTAGTAAAGCACCGAGAGTGGCCATGGTGACTGAAATGTATAGAATCAGTGGTTTTCTTGGAGTAGGTGGTGGTAACATTGGTGGCGTAAGTAGATACTCTTTTGATTTTACTAAATGTCTGATCACACTTTTTGTCCCATTTATATGATACTCCCTTATGGAGTAGATGTGAATACGAGATCTGTTTATCCACCAGCTGTGCTATGAATATTTGGATGGATTGGAGCCTTCCCTATAGGCCTTTGAGTGGTTTTAGTTTCTTGGGTGCCTCCATGTCAAGAATCTCCTTGACCTTGGTAGGATCTACTTCTATTCCTCTCATGGATACTATATATCCCAAGAAATTACCTGATTGCACACCAAAGACACTTCTTGGGGTTAAGTCTGACCTTGCATTTCTGTAATCTGTCAAAGATGGCACTTAGAGCTGCTATGTGATCTAGTCTTTTCTTTGACTTGGCCAATATATCATCCACATAATCTTCCATAGTTTTGTGAATCATGTCATGAAAATTTAGTGTCATGGCCCTTTGATATGTTGCTCCCGCATTTTTGAGCCCAAATGGCATCATGTTCCAACAGTAGGTGCCCCATGGACATGTATACATTGTTTTATGTTGGTCTTCTTTTGCGATCATAATCTGGTTCTACCTTGAGAAGCCATCCATCAGTGATAGCATCTCATGTCCACTATCATATCAATGTTGGGTAGTGGAAAATCATCCTTAGGACACACTTTGTTTAGGTCTCTGAAGTCTGTGTAGATACGGATGCCCCCATTTGGCTTTGAAATTTGCACAAGATTTGACACCAATTCTAGATAATCAATTGGGCATATAAAGCCGACCTCCAGGAATTTTTGTAATTCTACTTTGACTAGCAAAGCTATCTGAGGGTGCATCTTTCTTAATTTCTATCTTACTGGCTTTGCTCCTGGGTAAACAACTAAATGATGAACCATGACTTTTGGATCGAGACCCGACATGTCGGCATAGGTCCATGCATAGGTCCATGCAAAATTCACCTTCCTTTCTCTAAGGAATGTAGCCAAAAATTCATGTTCTTTTGTCAGAAGTGATTCAACATAGAAGGTGATATGCGGTGTTACTTCTATTCCTAGATTGATAGGATTGCACTATTCTACAAGTACTGCCAATTTCTCTTGATGAAGTGCAGTAGGGGGGAGATTGAATCCTTCATCCTTCGGCACCTCGAAGAGGTTTTCACCATCAGATGCATCCTTTATTTTTACTATTATATGGTTAGAGAGTGCCACATTGTGGTTTTCACTGAATGACCCTGAGCTTATTCTCATTCTTTTAATTTTGCGACTAAAAAACTCAATTGTCTCCCATTATAAGCCTTTGTGTCTAGTGTGATGTCAAACCCAACCTTGTGATCTCCACATGGTACTGTATCCCTTAGTCCCATGAATTTCGAGAGAGCCTCATCGTTTTCGAATATGTCTAGAATCAGTGGTCCTCATTGGTCGTAATTGATGAGTTGCGGGTAAACTAGGTTTATCTTGTGTGGCTGGTGGTCTGACTCAATAGGTGAGGCACTAATCGTGAGTAGGTAGGATTCTTCAAAAAGTGTGGGTAGGTCGGTTATGGTATCCTCATCATCACTACTACTATAGACCTTGGTTATATGAAAGGTGAAATTGTCAAAGGGTAGACCTGTTGATAAAGATAGTTGAAGGGGGGTTTTTTGATAACTGAGGAAACTACCTGACTGCTCTACTAGGGGTACCTCTGACATGTACAGTTATACTCGGAGGGGTACATCCAAGGCCAAGGTTTCTCATTCATCTTTCTACAATGATGGGCTCCAATTGTCCATTATTGTTCCTTCCAAGGCTTTTGTTTTTGTTGTAGCCCATACCAATCATTATTTTTAGTCCTCTGCTAGCTTCATCTATGGGTAGGGTGGATGTGTGCCTTTCATCATGGTATATTATGCCTGAAATGTCTCCCTCATCCACATTTTCCTAAATAAGATCCCCCCAATGGTGGAATCTAGAAGCATCTGCCCTAATAGTGTGGATAGGGGTTTCAACTGATTGAGGTTGCCCATGCAACCTAGGAGATTGTGGTAACTCTCCTACAATGAACACATTCTTCATCATTATGTAATCTCCACACCCATTGTCCTGGATCATGAGCTTGATGTCAGATATATCAGGGATGGAGGGTGTCTCTATCGCAGAAGTGGAGGCAAGGTTAGATGGATCTATATAGGGAGTGGATGGGCCTTCATCCTTTTTTGGTACTTGGGGAATTTTGTAAAACTTGGCTTCCAAGTTTTTGCAATAGGAAAATGGCTCTGAATCACCATGTATTGTGACCTTCTCATTTTGGTATAAGAATTTAACACACTAGTGGAATGTTGAGGCAACTGCCTTCATTTTGTGGATCCATGGGCGTCCTAAGAGGATGTTGTAGGGCAAGTCAAGGTCAAGGACCTAACATGTGGTTTCCATGGTAGCTGGCCCTACTTGGATTGGGATCCTGATGGTGCCTTGAGACACTATTTCTTGGTCATCATATGCTTTGATGGTGATGCCTTTGTTTTTGTCGATGGAGTCTTCTAAAATTCCCAAGTTCTTTATGAGTTTAAGCGAACAAATATTGAGGCTTGCACCTCCATCCACCAGGACCCTTTTGACTTTCTTTTTGTGGACTAGCACTTGAAGGTGAAGCGCACAATTATGAGATGGTTCGGCAAGGAAGTCTTGATCGGAGAAGGTGAGGATATTTGGGGTAACAATGTTACTAACCATAGCCTGGAATTGTTCTGTATCAAGGGTAGCATAGACAGTGGATGTAGTTAATGCTTCATCAAGGATTTTCCTATGGGCAGAAAATATTTTCAATAACTCCATGATGGAGATTTGAGTAGGGGTTCTTTTTAGCTGGTCAATGATGCTATAATCATAAGGAATGGCCTTTGGATTTGAAATGGGGGTCTTAGATGGCTGTGATGCCCCTATTATAGTAATATTTCCACCACATGTGGTGACTCCACAATCAACGTTGGCTCCTTTGACACTAATGATAGTGACCATTTCGTCTATGAATGTGATAATGTATTTGTATACAAGGCTTGCACTAGCATACTTTTGCTTCCCTTTATTGTTCCCTTGATTATTTCCTTGATTGTTTCCCTGATTGTGGTTCAACATCAGATTCGTGTATATTTTGAGATCTTGATTATCGGCAGGTTGTTTGACATTTATGATTTTGTCCTCGATAAGATCTTGGATTATGTTTTTCAATCTCATGCAATTTGCAGTTGTATGTCCTTTGATTTTGTGAAAATCACAAAAGAAATTTTCATTGTACCATGGTGGTTTTGTCATGGGCTCTGCATATTGCTTCAAATTGGAAATTTTGATAAGGTTCTCTTTAACTAGTTTCTTCATTATAGATTCGATTGGTTCCCCAAGGGCTGTGAAATTTCACTTGGGAGTATACTTGTTTCAGGGAGATGGTCCTCCTTGATTGTTCAGAATCAATTGTTGTTAAGCCACCATATTAGTTTGCACATTGTTGTTGTTTTGATTCTGTGGTTGATGATGGGTTTGAATATTTTGTTTAGGAGCACTAATGACAACCTTGGCATTGACCACTCCATCTTTTGTGACATTTTTGTTTCTTGACCATGTGTGAGGTTTATCATTTTAACTGGTGGATGTGCGATTATCCTATTGTGCAAGATACATTGATGCACTCCCTCACATAGTAAGGGTTCTTTCGATATTGAGCGCCTTTGGGATCAATTGATCATATGTTGTAATGCATTGCATTTTGAGATAGAATGCCAAGTTTTCATATAGATTGGATATGATTGTGCAAAATTGTTGCTCTTCTGGCATGGTCCACTTGCTTTGATTGGCCTTGTATCACCATCTTTGCAAGAAGGATGTGAATAGCTCTCCTTTTCTTTGTTTGAGCATTGATAGTTCTTCCAAACTAACATCTACACCCATGTTAAATATGTAGTTTTTAAGGAAAGCTTCCACAATTTATTGGAATTTTTTGATTCTTGTGGGTAAGCGAGAGAACCATTCCATGGTAGGAATAGCTAGACTTCGAGGGAAAATTCGCATTAGATATGTGTCATCATATGCAACTTTCATGCAATGCACTTGAAACTCCTTGATGTGATTTTTAGGGTTTCCTGTCCCATTATATTTATCAAATTTTGGGATCTCAAATCCCTTTGGGAACAGTACCATTGTAAGACTTCTATCAAATGGATAAGGGAACAAGTTTCCTGACATTTTGGTTTTTTTTCCTAACTAGAGGTCCAACACTTTCTGTGAGAGCAGTTTGATTTGTGCTGCAATGTCATTTTGTGGATCAGGAGGTGGGATAAATGTGTTTTGTGGTGTTTGTGATGTTTGATTGATGAGAGGGGTATTGGTGGGGGTTTGCTGCAAGCTCTACTATGTGTTTAAGGCCTGCTAATATGCATGCATTTGTGCCAACAATGCTTGTTGTTGATCTTGTTGTTGTTGTTCCAACAAAGCCTATTGTTGAAACTACTACTATTGTTCCCACAAAGCTTGTTGTTGGACTAGCTACTATTGCACCAACAAAGCTTGTTGTTGGTCTAGCTATGGTTGTGCCAACAAAGCTTGTTGTTTAGCTTGCTATTCTGCCTAAAAATCTTGTAGGGTTTGTTGGTATGCTTGTTGATGAATTGCTTGTAGTTGTGGATGGTATTGTGCTTGTGCCTATTGAGCCTGGTGTTGGGATTGAGCTTGAGCTTGTTCCTATTGGGCTACTTGTGTAGCTTATGCAGATTGTTGGGTGCCTAGTTGCACTTGTGCTTGCTGAGAAGCCTACTATGTTACTTGTTGAGAAGCTTACTATATAGCTTGTTGGTTTTATTGAAGTACCCTTTGGTGGGTGGCTTTTTGGACTGCTTGAATCATGGTGATGAATGAATTCAAAATTTTATCTTTGAGTGGGATTGGTGGTGGATTGGGGACAATGATGACCGTTGTGGCAATCAGAACAGTGTTAACCATTATGGTGATCAGAACGGTTGTTTTGGTGATTGGGATTTGATTTGTGGATGGTGTGATTGAGATGCTTGGTCCCTAGGAAACCATGCTTTGAGGGGTTTGGGTAATGGCGGGTGTGTTGACCATTGATGTGGCTTGAATTGTTTCCATCTATTGTTGTGATACTGATGGAAAAAGGAGGGGGTTGGATGTGGTGTTCTAATTGCTTTGGTTTGAAAAATTGGCGATAGGTAGGGGGGGAACACCCAACCCAAGAGGTGATACAGACATGAGCAATAATGGAGGGAATGATGGTGTGTTCCCTCAGAAAAGTGATGATGAGGATGGGTCAATGACTCCCCATGTTTTGAATAACCCACCTTCTCCCTAATAAAATATGGGGAGAGAACTTTGTATGTTCAATGGATAGGCTGATGTCGCATGAAATGAGGATGAGTCTGCATGATTATGGAGAGAAAGTGGAACATTCGGGTGTAATGAATTTACCGAAATAGAGTTATCTGGTGTGGTGTTGATATTTACCTCTTTGTTGTTTACAAGGCAATGTTTTTGTAATTCATGAAATATGGTGGTTCCCTTGTTAACAACTGGAGGGGTCGATGTGATTGTTGATATGGTTTGGGGGATCTCTTGAGTGATTTTTGGAAGTGACATTGGGGGTATGCTTGCAAGAGGCCTTTCCATATTAGCACCTACCTCAAAGTCAGAAGGGAGCTTAGCCCCTCCTTCCATCAATGCACACATACATAGAGAGGGATTAAGTTTTAACATGGCATTAACAATTATATGATTCTCAAGATTTTAAATCATTTCAGTTATTTCCTTTTGTGTCATTCCCAAGTCATCATCAATGATTTCTTCTACATAGTCCTCCTCTTGAGGATTTTGTGGCGGAAAAGAGGAGCTATATGGGGGATTGATCGATCTTGTAAGGTTTACTTCAGAGGTTGCTTGACTTATGTCACTTGAAGTTGATGTTTCCTTAGTAATTTCCATGTTTCTCTTGTGTTGTGATCTTGTTTAAACCATAAAATAGAGATCGTTTTATCTTAATCTTTAGGTCCAAAAGGAGAAGAACTAGGAGAGCTTAAGGATCAAAAAGGTGAAGATGGGGATGAGATAAATGGAATATGGATGATGTGGATGAGTGAAACTCTTGAAGAAATTTGGGGGGGGATGCTAAACTTTTTAGGGCTTCAATTGATTTGATTTTGATAGTTTGACTAGGTGTGTTAAGCCAAACAAGATGATGTTGAACTTGTAAACCCTATGAAGTTGTGTCATCCTAGAGAAAAATCATTTGAGAGGGTGATTTAACTAAGTGTGTTAAGCCAAATGAAGTGTCTTTAACTTGTAAACCTTAGGAAGTTGTGTTATCCTAGAGGTAAATTTTCTCAAGAGGGTTTATAATTTGACTAGGTGTGTTAAGTCAAACAAGGTGATGATATTTTTGCCTATAATTTTAGCATGAATGATGTTTCATAGTTCTCAAGAGTTTTTTGGTGAGGTGATGTTTTATTTTTATGGTGGAGAGGTGGATGAGAGTGTTTATTTTGATCGTAGACTTGACCTAGACAAGACCTTTCTTACAAGACCTTGGTATTGAAGAACATGCCATACTTCTTATGTGAGAAAAGAAAACCTTTGAAAAAGAGTTGAATTTTGTTGATAATAGAACTCATACAAACTTGGGTTGTTCTTTGAAGCCTTCTTGTAGAAATTATACACCAATCTTTCTCTAACTTCAAAAATCCTTTCAAGAAACTCCTCACAAGTTTTTGGGCTAATCTTTTTGAACCTTGGTTTTTGGATTTTGATTTTATGGGAAATCATTTGAGAAAACTCATGCATGAGGTCCAATTGTATTTATTTTTGTTTAATGAGTTCCTTTTATCAAAGAAAATTTCTTGATCATAATTCCAAACTAAATGTCTATGTCTCAATTCCTTTTCATTCCACAAGGTCCATTATGTGAAAATAAAGCTTTCAAGAGCACAGTTTTCTAGGTTGACTTTAGTGAAAAAAATGATGATTAAACCCAAGCACTTAGAAACTTCTAAGGACATAATCCCTAGGGCATGCAAGAGCACTTAGATTTGTCAAAGGATATTTGTTTCCTCCAAAGGGTTTGAAATTTTGAAGCACTTTGTAAATGTTTGTTTTTCAAATGTTTTGAGGACCAAGCAATGTGTTTTTTGATTCCAAGCACATGTACAACCCTAGGATGAAGAGATAATATTTTGTTGGGTTCCCACTTAGATAAATCCAGCTGTGCATATTTAGTGCAGATGATTAGATGCTTGACCATAGAGGCTCCCCCTTATAGTGCACTCACTTATTTGGTTAGCCAAGCATAAGTAGCCATGAATCTCCCATGGCATACTTTTCATCTCTACAATAGAACCGCATGTATACATGGGGCCAGTTTCAAAGGACATGACCTTTTGCACCAACAAAATAGTTAAGGATTTGGCCTTTTCTAAACAAGGATTTTAATTTCGACTTTCCATTCATAGGAGTTGACCCATTGTGGCGAGATACCATTTCTACCCTTCTCGTTGGAGCCAACCACGTGATACTGGCTTTTTTTCCAGTACCCATTTTTATATCCCAGTTGGAAATACATTTGTACTTAGTGTGTTATCGGTTGGGTCGTTCCCTTGGGTGAGTACTTTTTCCCACAAGGTAGGCTCACTAAGATAAACAAAAGTGAGAAAAAATATTCATAGTTCGATCAACCTTTGTTTAGAAACAAAAGGAGAACACACGCAATAAGCTTACTCACACTCGTAAGATGTTTTGTTCAATTTTAAAACACAAAATGAAATGTGGAGGTAATTGTTTTACTCAACTTAAGATCACCAAAAGAGATTTTGATTCTCAAGATTTCCACGAGGTGTGAGAGAAGCGCATACATCCTTTTGATGATATTATTTTGAGTAAAAAATTACAAAACATAGCAACACTTGTTCATTTTAAACCCACAAAGTAGAGGTGAATTCATTTTAAAGCACTAAATCAAATGCGAATTTTTCTTGTTCAATTGTTAAACTTAAACCAAATCTAGTAAATTGCCTCTAAGGTTATTTTTAAGCCTTTTGTTTGCAAATTTTGAAAGGAAAATTGTGTTGTTATTTTTAGATCCCAAAAGAAAATTTATTGTTCCCTAAAACATGAAAAATAACAAATTTCTTCAAAGGAGATTGAAAATCCTCTAAAAAAAAGTGTTAAACAACACTATAGTGCTCAAAAACACTTTGTATAGAATGAGAAGAATGTTATAATGGAACCTTCCATTTTTCTTCCTCCCTTGCCTTAACTTGAAAAAAAGAAACTAGAAGATGTAGAGACAACAAATATGTTAGCAGTTCAAAAAAGCTAGAAATAAAAAGCACATGTTAAAAATATTAAATTTAAATTTTTCACTGTCACCTAGTGGTGCAGTTAGCAAATGCAGTGCTATTTGGAAATCCTGTGGTACAATATAGCACTACACCTAGACTGACTATGATTCTCTACATAAAACAAAGAGCGTAAATATGATGTAGTTTGGATTTTGAGAAATCTACGACAAAGATTGAAAATTCAAAATTCTTGAGTGGGAAAATAGGTACGACGAAGTTTGGGCTTAGCAGGGTTCAATATAGCACCGCATCTCTGAAAGTGGTGTCAGTGTGACTATAAGCAACACAATTTCCTGTAAGCACCAAAAAAAACATTAGATAACACATAATTCTAGAAAAACCTGATGAATTTCTCCAACTTAGCCCTCCTTCTAGCACCAAAATGTGAACCCCAGTCCTATTCCTGCACAAACACAACAAACAAACACATTATTAGATCAATATGGAAGATAAAACAAGAATTCCCCATGAAATCCATTTACAAATACTCAAAATAGGAAAATGAAGTAATAAAACATGAAAGACAAGTGAAATCCTAATTAAGTATGCAAACTTTTGATCCCATGGGGGAATTGGTGCCAATTGGTGTGTCAAAATTGGAAATTTCCCAACTCCTTTGTAAGCTTTGTGTTAATGTGTGGATGATTGAATCTCCTTGATGAAGATTCAATCAAGCTCCATGATGAAAAATCTGCATAACCTAGCTAAGAATTTGATGGAATGGATGAAACTAGATATGCTCGAGGATGAAGTTGAGTATACTAAGTTTACTCAAATTGTGGATGATATTGCAATAGAGGAGGCCTCTATTTATAGATTTGAAGAATGGGACATTGAAGGATTTGTGTGAATGTGGGACAAAAGACCAACCAATGAGAGAATGCCACTTGTCCACATGTAATTGGAGGAGGAATGAGTACATTTTGATCAATAAGCATGATAAATGCTATGAGATTCAAATTTGAAATTTGAACATCACATGTTTAGAGGGAAGGGAAATGGAGTTAATGTCACTTGGATCAATGCATAGGACATGTAATAGGTCTTAAATGTCTTGTTGGAAGGACTAAGTCCAGTTGGATTTGAATTCAAATTCGAGGGAATATTCCCCTTTTATGCCATGTTGAGAGAAAATAGAGATTTAATAAATGAATTAAATCTATTTTCATGTGCAAGTGGTAAAATCTAGAGAATGGGACATGATTTAAGATTAATTTAATCAAAGATTAATTAATGTAATGAGGAATTAGGAGATGTGATCATTTAGACTTAAGTTTATGCATTGATTTAAATCAAATTGAGAGGAAGGGTTTAATTAAATAAATTTTTTAATTTATTTAACTAAAAGGGGATAATGTTAGATTAAATCAAATAAGGTTTAATTTATTCAATTTTATAAGAAGACTTTAGAGACTTAATTTAAATAAAATGAATTATTTAAATGAATAAATATAGAGGATTAATTAAATTAAATTGATTAATTTAATCAACGGGGGAGAAAGACCTAATTAAATAAATAATTATTTATCTAATTAAAAGATGAAAAGTGATGATACGCTGAGAGTATGATTTTAGGAAGAAATGACGTTAGTAATCAGGATCAAGTGTATGTATATTTTCCAAGTCTACACAAATGCCTTCAATATTACCCCTTGATAATGTATTCTTGCCTTAAGCGTATTTCATGAGCATAGGTTGACAATTTCTAAAGGGTCTTTGGGGTAGGCATAAAGTCTAGTATTTTAAAGTCAAGGGCCTTAGATATTTCATGTATCTTTAATGCCTATGCCTTGGAGAATATCAAATATTGATACACTTAGGTATTAATTTTATAGAAATCAATTAAAAAATCATAGTAATGAAAGCCTTAGGTTTAATTATTTTATTTTTGCAAAGAAGGCAATATGATATGTGATTTGCGAAAGTAAAATTATTGGAGTCTAATTATTTCAATATTCTGCAAAAATAAAAAGCATTATTTTAATTGCAAAATATTGAAATAATTAAATTCAATGATAAGATAGGATTTTATTTGAAATTAAAATTTCAAACATTTTAAAGCAAAGATAAAAAAAATTTATACATTATTTTTATCTTTTTCTATTTTTAGCAGTTTTATGAAAGTAGATTTTTTTCTTGGGCGAATTCAAAAGGAGACAACTAAATTGGGTTTTTTTTTTTAGCTTTTAAAGCAGATTAGGCCTAACTTTAGAGGCTTTTTGGATGGAGATGCCAAAAGTGTGAGGTTTCCACTTTTATTATACAGTATGATGCAATTTTGGATGCTTTTTTTTGGGATTTTCTATTGAGCTTGGATTAGGGATTGGAGAGATATATTTTGGAGAAAAACTTAGGGTTTTCTTAGTTCATATCATTTTCTTCTTCCTCTCTTGTTCATGTAGAGAGTCTTGTAAGCAATTTTGTACTTAGATTTTAGACAAATACTCATTTAGTTTCAATAAAGTAGCAGAGTTCTTCTTCTCATTTCTTGTCTCATTTCATAATAGCAATTTGATGTCTTCATGATTTAATTTGAATCCTTTTATGTCTTGCTATTGTGAATTTGTGTTCAGAATTGCATAAGTTTTAGGTTGTGTGTTGTATTTAGTTATAGCTCTACATATAAATTACTTATGAAAGTATGTGGAAAATGAGGTTGTGAGAACTATTGTGATAGAGAGATTGTTGTGAGTGGTGTTGTCTCAATCTCATACATTTCTTGCTAATCATCCATTAGGTTTAAGTTATCTTTTCATTTATCTTTCTACCCCTCTTCCTAGAAAATCATTTAAAGTAGAAAATATAATTTGGAGAACTAACTCACTCTAGAGATTCCTTCTTTATACAGATCACCCACATCTGAACAAGGTTTCCATGTGTCAATAGATAGTTAATTCTTATGCAAGCTTAGAATAGGGTTCATATCTGATTGATTACAAGTCCAATTAGGAATAATTTATGGGACCGAATTCAAAAATTCTTAGAAAGGTGTAAACCAAAATCGAGACCTAAAACATCAGGTGGGACCCATACACCTAGGGTGGAGAATGTGTCCCAGACCACTAAATATGAGCCACATAACCTAACGATAGTTGAATCATGATTGGCTATTGATTTATTTTTGGATCATCCTCAAAAAGATGCATTAAATGAGTCTTGTGGATGAAAAATAAGGCCAGTTAAATCACAAAGAAGCCTAATTATTAATGACAACCTTAGAAAAGTGTGTAAGAGTGTTACAACACTTTACAACACCTAAAATAAGGTAGGATTAGGTTTATTTAGCTTACAAGGAACCAAGAACTAATGTGAGTGTGTTAAACACATTACAACACTAAGTCAAGGAATAATTAAGCTCAATTTTATAGGGAGGGCCCAAACAAGTGTTAAAATGTCACTGACGACATTTTTTGACACTACAAATCCATAATACCTCAACCCTTAACCCTCTAACCTCTACCCTATACATTAAACACTCAACCCTAATTCCTCAACACTATACCTTAAACCATAATCCCTCAAACCTCAAACCTTAAACCCTCAACGCTTAAACCCTAATCCAAAAATCTTAAACCCTTAAACCCTCAACCTCCAACCCTCAACACTTAAACCCTCAACCCTTAAACTCTAATAATTCAGTCCTCAACACTCTACTCTATCAATTAAACCCTCAACCCTAATTTCCCAACCATATAACTTAAACCCTAATCTCTCAAGCCTCAAACCTTAAACACTCTACCCTTAGACCTTAATCCCTCAACCCTCAACCCTCAACCCTCAAACCCTCTACCATCAACCCTCAAACCTTAAACCATCAAAAATTAAACCCTTAATCCCTCAACCCTCACCCCTTAAACCATAATCCCTCAACCCTAATCCCTCTACCTAAACCCTCAAACCTCAACCCTTAAACCCTAAAAATTAAACACTTAAATCCTCAACCCTAAACCCTCAACCCTTAAACCCTAAAACCTTAAACCCTCAACCCTCTACACTCTACCCTCTACCCTATACATTAAAACCTCAATCCTAATCCCTCAACCCTATTCATTAAACCCTAATCCTTCAACACTCAACCCTTTAATCATCGCCACTTAAAACCTTAATCCCTCAAATGTCAACACTTAAACCACCAACCCTCAAACCTTAAAAAATTAATCCTTCAACCCTCAACCCTCAACCCTTAAAACCTCAACCCTCAACCTTCAACTCTCTACCCTATACATTAAAAATTCAATCATAATCTATCATCTCTATACATAAAGCCCTCAACCATAATCCCTCAACCCTATACCTTAAAATCTAATCCCTCAACCCTCAACCCTTAAAATATAATCCATCATCCCTCTACCCTATATATTAAACCCTCAACCATCAACCCTTAACCCTCTACCCTATACATTAAAACTTAAACCCTAATCCCTCAACACTATCCCTTAAACCTTAATCCCTCAACCCTCAACCCTAATCCCTCAATATTAAACCTTAAACCCTAATCCCTCAAAACTCAAACCTTAAAATCTCAACACTTAAATCGTAATACCTCAACCCTCAACTCTCTACCCTCTACCCTATACATTAAACCCTCAACACTAATCCATCAACCCTATACCTTAAACCCTAATCCATCAAACCTCAAATGTTAAACCCTCAATTGTTAAACCCTAATCCATCAACCCTCAACCCTTAAACCCTAATACCTCAACCCTCAACACCCTCAACCCTATACATTAAACCCTCAACCCTAATTTCTCAACCCTATACCTTAAACCCTAATCCCTCAACCCTCAAACCTTAAACCCTAGACCCATAAACCATAATACCTCAACCCTCAACCCTTATTCCCTCAACCCTCAACCATCAGATCTTATACCCTCAAATGTTAAACCCTTAATCCATTAACCCTCAACCCTAATTACTCAAACCTATAACTTAAACCCTAATCCCTCAACCCTCAAACCATAAACCCTCAACCATTAAAGCCTAATTTCTCAACCCCGAACCCTTAAACTCTCAAACCTTAAACCCTCAAACATTGAACCCCTAATCCTTCAACCCTTAACCCTTAAAACCTCAAAGCTTAATTCTCAACTCTCTACCATATACATTAAATCCTCAACCCTAATCCCTCAACCATATACCTTAAACCCTAATCCATCAACCCTCAACCCTTAAACCCTAATCTCTATCCCTAAATTCTGAAACCTCAACCCTTAAACCCTCAACCCTCAACCCTTAAACCCTCAAGCCTCAAGCCTCAAGCCTTAAACCCTAAACCCTTAAACCCTCAACCCTCTACCCTCTACCATATACATTAAACCCTCAACCATAATCCCTCAACCCTATACATTAAACCCTAATCCTTCAACCCTTAAACCCATAATCCCTCAACCCTCAAACCTATACTCTCAAACCTTAAACCCTCAAACATTGAACCCCTAATCCTTCAACCCTTAACCCTTAAAACCTCAAAGCTCAATTCTCAACTCTCTACCATATACATTAAATCCTCAACCCTAATCCCTCAACCATATACCTTAAACCCTAATCCATAAACCCTCAACCCTTAAACCCTAATCCCTCAACCCTAATCACTATCCCTAAATTCTGAAACCTTGACCCTTAAAACCTCAACCCTCAACCCTCAACCCTCAAACCATAAACCCTTAAAACCTCAACCCTCTACCCTCTACCCTCTACCATATACATTAAACCCTCAACCATAATCCCTCAACCCTATACATTAAACCCTAATCCTTCAACCCTTAAACCCTTAATCCCTCAACCCTCAAACCTACTCTCTACCTTTAAACCCTCAAACCTTAAACCCTTAATCCCTCAGCCCTCAACGCTTAAAACCTCAACCCTCAACTCTCTACCCTATAAATTAAACCCTCAACCATAATCCATCAAAACCTATACCTTAAATCCTAATTCCTCAACCCTCTACCCTATATATTAAACCCTTTACCCTAATTTCTCAATCCTATACCTTAAACCCTCAACCCTCTACCCTATCTATTAAACACTCAACCCTCATCCCTCAACACTATCCCTTAAACCTTAAACCTTAATCCCTCAACCCTCAACCCTTAAATTGTAATACTTCAATACCCAACAATTAAACTATAATACCTCTACCCTCTACCCTATGATTATGGTAGATAGTTTTCTTGGATTTACTGATGTAAGGGTTGAGTGATTAGGGTTGAGGGATTAAGATTTAGGGTAGAGAGTATTGGGTTGAGGGTAGAGGGTAGAGGGTAGAGGGTAGAGGGTAGAGGATAGAGGGTTTAAGAGTTTAGGGTATAAGGGTTGATGGTTGAGCGTCAATGGTCTAGGGTTTAAGGGTTGAGGGTTTAAGGGTCAAGAGGGTTAAGGGATTAGGGTAGAGATTTTACTCAGTGGGTTTAAGGGTTGGGGGATTAGAGTTGAGGGTAAAGGGTAGAGGATTGACGGTAGAGGGTAGAGGGTTTACAGGTTAGGGTTTCAGGGTTTAGGGTTAAGGGTTGAGGGATTAAGAGGTTATAGGGTAGAGGGTATAGGGGTTGAGGGATTAGGGTGTAAGGGTTGAGGAATTTAGAGGGTATAGGGTTTGAGGGATTAAGAGGGTATAGGGGTTGAGGGATTAGGGTTTAAGATTTGAGGGTTGAGAGTTGAGGGTTGAAGGATTAAGAGGGAATAGGGGTAAATGGATTAGGGTTGAGGGTTGAGCGTTGAGGGTTGAGGGATTAAGAAGGTATAGGGGTTAAGGAATTAGGGTTTAAGGGTTGAGGGTTGAGATATTAAGAGGGTATAGGGGTTGAGGGATTAGGGTTGAAGGGTTGAGGGATGAGGGATGAGGGTTGAGGGTTGAGAAATTAAGAGGGTTTAGGGGTGGAGGGATTAGGGTTTAAGGGTTGAGGGTTGAGGGTTGAGGGTTGAGGGATTAGGGTTTAAGCATTGAGGGTTTAGGGTTGAGGGATTAAGAGGATAGGGGTTGAGGGATTAGGGTTGAAGGGTTGAGGGTTGAGGGTTGAGGGATGAGGGTTGAGGGTTGAGGAATTAAGAGGGTATAGGGGTTGAGGAATTAATGTTGAGGGTTGAGGGATTAAGAGGGTATAGTGGCTGAGGGATTAGGGTTGAAGGGTTGAGGGTTGAGGGTTGAGGAATTAAGAGGGTATAGGGGTTGAGGGATTATGGTTTAAGGTTTTAAGGGTTGAGGGTTGAGGGATTAAGAGGGTATAGGGGTTGAGGAATTAGGGTTGAAGGTTTGAGGGTTGAGGGATGAGGGTTGAGGGTTGAGGAATTAATACGGTATATGGGTTGAGGGATTAGGGTTTAAGGGTTGAGGGTTGAGGGTTGAGGGATTAAGAGGGTATAGGGGTTGAGGGATTAGGGTTAAGGGTTGAGGGTTGAGGGTTGAGGGATTAGGAGGGTATAGGGATTGAGGGATTAGGGATTTAAGTGTTGAGGGTTGAGGGTTGAGTTATTAAGAGGGTATAGGGGTTGAGGGATTAGGGTTGAGGGATGAGGGATGAGGGTTGAGGAATTAAGAGGGTATAGGGGCTGAGGGATTAGGGTTTAAGTGTTGAGGGTTGAGGATTTAGGAATTAAGAGGGTATAGGGGTTAAGGGATTAGGGTTTAAGGGTTGAGGGTTGAGGGTTGAGGGTTGAGGATTGAGGGATTAAGAGTGTATAGGGGTTGAGGGATTAGGGTTGTAGGGTTGAGGGTTGAGGGTTGAGGGATTAGGGTTGTAGGGTTGAGGGTTGAGGGTTGAGGGTTGAGGGATTAAGATGATATAGGGGTTGAGGGATTAGGGTTTAAGGGTTGAGGGTTGAGGGTTGAGGGGTTAAGAGGCTATACGAGTTGAGGTATTAGGGTTTAAGGGTTAAGGGTTGAGGGGTTAAGAGGGTATAGGGGTAGAGGGGTTAGGGTTGAGGGTTGAGGGATTAACAAGGTATAGGGGTTGAGGGGTTCAGGTTTAAGGGTTTAAGGGTTGAGGGTTGAGTGTTGAGGGATTAAGAGGGTATAGGGGTTGAGGATTAGGGTTTAAGGGTTGAGGGTTTAGGGTTGAGGGATTACAAGGGTATAGGGGTTGAGGGATTAGGGTTTAAGTGTTGAGGGTTGAGGAATTAAGAGGGTATATGGGTTGAGGGTTGAGGTTTGAGGGATTAAGAGGATATAGAGGCTGAGGGATTAAGGTTTAAGGGTTGAGGGTTGAGGGTTAAGGGATTAAGAGGGTGTAGGGGTAGAGGGATTAGGGTTGAAGGGTTGAGGGTTGAGCATTGAGGGTTGATGGATTAAGAGGGTAAAGGGGTTTAAGGGTGTAGGGTTGAGGGATTAGGGTTGAAGGGTTGATGATTGAGGGATGAGGGTTGAGGGTTGAGGGTTGAGGAATTAAGAGGGTATATCGGTTGAGGGATTAGGGTTTAAGGTTTGAGGGTTGAGGGTTGAGGGATTAAGAAGGTATAGGGGTTGAGAGATTAGGTTTTCAGGGTTGAGGGTTGAGAGTTGAGGGATTACAAGGGTATATGGGGTGAGGGATTTGTATTTAAGGGTTGAGGGTTGAGGGATTAAGAGGGTATAGGGGTTAAGGGATTAGGCTTGAAGGGTCTAGGGCTGAGGGATGAGGGTTTAGGGTTGAGGAATCAAGAGGCTTTAGGGGTTGAGGGATTAGGGTTTAAGGGTTGAGGGTTGAGGGATTAAGAGGGTGTAGGGGTTGAGAGATTAGGGTTTAAGGGTTGAGGGTTGAGGGTTAAGGGGTTAGGGTTGAGGTATTAAGAGGGTATAGAGGTTGAGGGATTAGGGTTGAAGGGTTGAGGGTTGAGGTATTAGGGTTTAAGGTTTGAGGGTTGAGGGATTACGAGGGTATAGGTGTAGAGTGATTAGGGTTGAAGGGTTGAGGGTTGAGCATTCGGGGTTGAGGGATTAAGAGGGTATAGGGGTTGAAGGATTATGGTTTAAGGGTTGAGGGTTGAGGGTTGAGGGTTGAGGGTTGAGGGATTAAGAGGGTATAGGGGTTGAGGGATTAGTGTTTAAGGGCTAAGGGTTGATGGTTGAGGTTGAGGGATTAAGAGGGATTAGGGTTGAAGGGTTGAGGGTTGAGCATTGAGGGTTGAGGGATTAATAGGGTATAGTGGTTGAGGGATTAGGGTTTAAGGTTTAAGGGTTGAGGGTTGATGGATTAATAGGGTATAGGGGTTGAGGGCTTATGGTTCTTGGGTTGAGGGTTGAGGGTTGAGGGATTAAGAAGGTATAGGTGTTGAGGGATTAGGGTTTAGCATAGAGGGTTGAGAGATTAAGAGGGTTTAGGGGTTGAAGGATTAGGGTTGAAGGATTGAGGGAGTAGGGTTTAAGGTTTGAGGGTTGAGCATTGAGGGTTTAGGGATTAAGAGGGTATAGGGCTTGAAGGATTAGGGTTTAAGGTTTGAGGGTTGAGGGTTGAGGGATTAGGGTTTAATGCTTAAGGGTTGAGGGTTGAGGGTTGAGAAATTAAGATGGTATAGGGGTAGAGGGATTAGGGTTGAGGGTTGAGCATTTAGGGTAGAGGGATTAAGAAGGAATAGGGGTTGAGGGATTAGGTTTTAAGGGTTGAGGGTTGAGGGTTGAGGGATTAAGAGGGTATAGGGGTTGAGGGATTAGGGTTTAAGGGTTGAGGGTTTATGGTTGAGGGATTAAGAGGGTATAGGGGTTGAGGGATTAGGGTTTAAGTGTTGAAGGTTGAGGGATTAAGAGGGTAGAGGGGTTGAGGTTTGAGGGATTAAGAGGATATAGAGGTTGAGGGTTGAGGGTTAAGGGATTAAGAGGGTATAGGGGTAGAGGGATTAGGGTTGAGAATTGAGGGTTGAGGGATTAAGAGGGTATAAGGGTTAAAGGATTAGGGTTTAAGGGTTGAGGGTTGAGGGTTGAGGGTTGAGGGTTGAGGGTTGAGGTTTGAGGGATTAAGAAGGTCTATGGGTTGAGGGATTAGGGTTTAAGGGTTAAGGGTTGAGGGTTGAGGGTTGAGGTTTGAGGGTTGAGGGTTGAGGGATTAAGAGGGTATAGGGGTAGAAGGATTAGGTTTGAAGGGTTGAGCGTTGAGGGTTAAGGGATTAAGAGGGTATAGGGGTTGATGGATTAGGTTTTAAGGGTTGAGGGTTGATGGATTAAGAGGGTATAGGGGTTGAGGGCTTAGGGTTTAAGGGTTGAGGGTTGAGGGTTGAGGGTGGAGGGTTGAGGGATTAAGAGGGTATAGGAGTATCTATCTCTCCCACTATCTCCATCTACCCTCTATCTCTTAACCATTTAAACCATTAACCCTTAAACCCTTAGCTCTTAATCCTCTACCCTCTATCTCTCTCTCAGTCCATCTCTCCCTCCCTCTATATCTCTGTCTCTCCCACTATCTCTTTCTCCCCCTCCCCCCTCTCATCCCTCTCTCCCTCTCTCTCCCTCTTTCTCTCCCACTCTCTCTTTCTACCACTCTCCCCCTCTCTCCCTCCCACTCTATCTTTCTCCTACTCTCCCCTTCTCCCACTCTCCCACTCTCTCTTTCTCCCACTCTCCCCTTCTCCCACTCTCCCACTCTCCCCCACTCTCTCTTTCTACCACTCTTCCACTCTCTCCCTCCCTCTTTATATACCACTCTCCCACTCTCTCCCTCTGTTTCTCACTCCTCTCTCCTCCTATCTATCTGCTCTTCACTCTATCCTCTCTTTCTCCCATTCTCCCCTTCTCCAACTCTCCTCTCCCTCTCTCTCCCCTCTCTCCCTCCCTCTCTATCTACATCTCTCCCACTATCTCTTTCTCCCCCTCCTTCTCTCCCTCCCTCTCTCTCTTTCTCCCCCTCTCACACTCTCCCACTCTCCCACTCTTTCCCAGTATCTATTTCTCCCACTCTCCCTCTCCCTCCCTCTCTCCCTCTCTCTCCATATTTCTCTCCTTCCCTCTCTTTCTCCCCCTCTCCCCCTCTCTCCCTCCCTCTC